>MU134498.1:154099-167030 GCA_015039355.1 Ramaria rubella
TATCATTGTCATGTGCTTTCCCATGCATCGCCCTGCTTCCTTAACTTTTATAACCCCTGCACCACCATTTGCATTTGCAACACCTGAACCAGAAATCACTTCACCACCCTCAGTCTATCTTGCTCCTGCACGCTGGAGTTCAGTCACACTCCCTCCAGAGCTCAAGTCTCTTTCCTCTCTCTTTCCCCCAGTTGTAACACCTGGGACAAGTCAAACCACATTCAATTACGAAAGTGCGAGTGACTTAACTCCACGCATGCCTAGCCATGCTCGCCTTAATCTCAGAGGAAGGATTATGAGGTGTTTGATGATAGCATATCATGGTATTGGTGATGTACTAGCTAGAGAGCTGTGACATCAGGTGGGAGTGTTGAATTTGGTGGTTGTCCCATCACTCTAGCTTGTGTAGTGTTGAAAGTGGATGCTTTAGGGCCTATTTAGACCAGGGGACACTGTCACAGCCCTGGGAACAGTGGATGGATACTCAGTTTATTGAGTAGGTACAGAAAACAAAGTGTAACTACACATACCTGGGAACAGTGGATGGATACTCAGTTAGAGAGTCATCCCCCCAGTTCCCCTACGCTTTAGGGCACTTAATAAGCACCCAAAGCAGAGTCAAAATACATCCAAGACAAGAAACAACAATATCCAAGCAACTACACAAGCTAGAGCAATGGGACAACCACCAAATTCAACAAGATGCACAGGGAAGACAAGGAGTTTCTGTAAGGGGAACCCCTATTCCCTCTCTTTTCTCTGACTTCTTTTCTCTTCATTTCCCTATGACCTTCCTATTCTCCTCCCTCTCACCATTTCATTCTTGCTTTATTCCAGCTATGCCTTGGGCGCTTATTTAAGCACTCGAACGTTGATCTTGCAAGCACTCAACAGTTGATCTTGCAAGTGCCCACATGTTGATCTTGCAAGCACTCATATTGATCTTTTGGACTTCATTCTATATTCAGTAGTGTAGTTGGCACTGAAGTCCTTAAACTTTTCTCTTCGGATTCCCATCTGCCAGGTTATAGTGTGATATTCCACTAGCCCCAGGGGTTGCCCTTATAGTAGAAAAGTCTGTCAACTCACTGGACCCGTCACTGTTGCCATTGTCTCTGAATGGATATCTTCAGGTGCATAGGAGCCTTCTGGTATATTCCCTAAGATTCCATCTGCCTCTACCATATCTACACCCATACCAGAAGACCCGAATCCCTTCAATTCCCAAGCAGCTTACAATGAACTTCATCAGCATGTTGCTATTCTAGAGGCTGCCTTACATGTCAAGAGAGAGCAGAAGGAATTACTGGTGCAACAGGTTCGACAGACAGATGTCTAGGTGCACACCTTGAACCATGATGTTACTAGCCTTATGATGGCATCCCTCTCCCCTCCTACTATCCCAAAACGTGCCACTCCCACTGACTTCAATAGTGACAGAGAAAAAGAACGAGCTTTCTTAAACTCCTGCAAGCTTTATCTTGCTCTATGTCCCACTCAGTTTGCCAATGATCACGTGAAAGTTCTATGGACCTTGTCATTCATGAAATCTGATCACACTTTGTCTTTTGCCACATGTATCTTTGAAATGGAAACTAGGACTAGTCACCCCACCCATTCTGCCTGGGCTTCTTTCAAAAAGACCTTCAAGTTGACATCCTTCTTTCTCCATGAAGAAATTACTGCCTGGACCAAACTCGAGTCACATTAATATTATCAGAATTGCTGTACTGTTGATTATATTAATAAGTTTGAAGAACTGGTGGAGAAGTCTGGATACAGAGAACAGGCCTCCCTTGTCATGAAATTCTGTCTTGATCTTGACCTTCTATCCAGAGTCAGATTGCTAATATGGTTGAGAGATGCCCATCAGATGATGACCTTTCTGAATGGTTTTCAGTGGCTAGAACAATTTCACAGGCATGTGCTGCTAATGAAGCATTCCAAGGGGCTTCATGTGGTATATCAAATACTCCTTCCCACCCCACCGCTGTCTCTGTTGGTATGAACCACAGAAACTCACACCCACCTCACCAATTGGACTCAGCATCACAGCTTCAGGCAGCCCCACCTACCGTTACCATGGGTGTCCAACCAGTGGCAATGGAGGTGGATGCCACTCGCTGTTGCCAGTCCAGTTCCCTTGTCTGTCATAGGTGTGGAAAACCAGGCCACTTCTCTCTCAAGAATATCCCCAAGCATTTGATGTTTGTACCGTGACTGCTGAAAGGAAGGATGAATGGATCACCCACTTGCTGTCATCCTCTGACCCTAGGACAAACCCTATCAAGGAAGATGGACCTGAGCTTCAGGAAGAGGAAGAAGAGGATTTTGTGTCACATGCAGGTGAATAGTGTGCCTCTGCTGCTGACTTCCAATCATTTTGCTCCACTGTTGTATAATCAGGTAAATGATGAATATACAAATTCAGAACCTGATTCTTCAACACCAGAGAGCAAAACACTAGACACACAACCCTTAACTCCTTCCCTATCTCGCACTTGCTTCTGTCGTAAAAAATGAGCACGAAATCTTCTAGCACAGTATGTTGTTGCCTCCACCCCAGGTGTAAGAATGTAGATTCTTACAGTAGCATATATGCTACTAATTGGAGTATATAAGTTACCAGAGTGGCTTACAGGTTGTATTATATAAGCCACCCACTAGGGGTGCCTGTAGATAGTGGACAACTATACAGTTGTCCACAGGTAATTAGATAAGCAAGCATAACTTTACTTGTAACCACACTAGTGGCAGACACCAATACATATTGGCACAGTCTGTTTCGTGTGACACAATAAGATCTGCACTGGAGGAATCAGAAATGGATGATATGTCATCCGTTAAGAGAACTAAAAGAACTTTGACTAGGTTGAAGTTACAATTGTCTCTCGATGAGTCGAGAGAGCCACCACCTAGCAACACGGACAATTTGCTGGGGGTGCGAATGTCACAGCTCCCACAGAACATTGCAGATTGTGAAGTTCACCGTCCCAAACAGGGACGATAGAGCAAGGGTTGGCGCATCAGGATGAAGAAACCTGGTGATACAAACATACAACTGGACACATTGCCTGGATGATTACGGCTCTCTTTGAGAGCCGTAAACACGTAGACACTATGGGTGAAGTGAGCCAGCAAGCAGCTGAGGCAGCTCGTGCAGCAGACAACGCCGTGAACCAACTCCAAATACTAGAAGATGGTATGGAACTGCTAATACAGTCCCTGGAGGAGGAAGTACAAGGTCCTTTGCGGAAAGGCCCCTGAGTGTGGCAACAATCCCAATAGGGATCATGAAGTTGACCGGGAAGCAGAGAAGGCTCGTAGGAAGCGAGACAGACAGAGGATGCCACCTCCATCTGGTCCAAGCAATAGAAGTGGTCCTCGAGAACCTAGTGCCACGATAGTGTTATATCCCAGATCTAACTTCCGTTGTTCCAACGTTTTCTGCATCCCGATAAGCCCTTTCCGCTTATTTCTGATATGCCCCATTTATCATTCTCAGTCACGACCCTATTTTTATTTATCCCTGTACGTCTTATCTTGATTTCTGTATTTGCTCCGATTTCAGAACTCCGTATCACACCCTTATCTTTCCATTTCTGATTTTGGAATTCTGCATGTTCCTTTAAATACGCTTTCCTTGCTCAAGCCTTCCTTAGCTTGTATATTTTTGTTACATCTTCATTACACTTCGTTATATCTCGTTAAAACCTGTTATCTTGTTACAACCCGTGATATCTTGTTGTACCCGACATACCTTATCATCCTTATATCACTATATCCCTTATTACACCTTCATTACTCCCAGTCTCATCCGTAACAAGCCTTTTTAAGTCTTTCAATCCTTATTCCAATTATTCCAATTATTCCAATTACACCGATTCTGACATTCTTAACATTTCAAAGCCCATTCATTGATTACACTTTTCCATAAAGCCAAAACCCTTGCTTGATATTCATTTATCATCAGCCCTATCCCTTCCCACATTGGTTATCTCAATCTGAATATCCAAAACTTCCCCTCGTCCCCAATAAGTCTCAATGAAGTATTTGTTGCTGACCCTTTCCAAATAGACCCAATCATTGGAACTCTGACACCTCCGTCCGGTCTCAATCCGAAATACCAGGGCACTAGAAATCCAAGAGGGTGCAACCCATAAGTTGAAGCCAACGCCCATATAGATCAGTCTTTGGATCTCCAATCTCCAACTCATCCAATATTTCACGCATTTCCAAATATCGCGACCCTGATTTCGGTCAAGGAGAGTTCTGACCAAATCCAATCTCACATTCAATCCGGTCCATAACAGATAAAACAAGACAGCGTCAGTACGCACTGGCATACTAAGGAGGAGATAGATTGCAAGCTAGAGGCTCGCGATAGAGAAAATGTCCGCAAAGGAATTCGCAGATCAAAAAAAACTTATGATGAGCAAGAAGTGCTCAAAGCAGTGACCCAACAGTCACTGCAGGAGATGATGAAGTCTGACACTGATAGCATCAGTACCACGACTAGCACTCACGTTAGTCTTGAACGTGAGTTCAATCACTGGGATAGGATTGAACATAAGGCAGCACAATGGAAGCACCGTGCGCTAGAACTCCATGCTAAACACGCAGATAAACTAGTTGAAGAGGCATATACTGCTGGGATCAAAGGCGAGGCCTTCGATAAACTAATCGAGTCAGTGAGAGTGGCTCGATCTGTCCTCAGTAGCAGTTATAGACTGAGGGATGCATTTTTAACGGCTGACAAACGTCAACCATTGTATCAGATTCACGAAGACATTGTTGATCCACCAGTGCAGCAGGACATGAATACTCACATCCCCCGGCCGCACAAGCAGATACAAGCGATACCACATGTGGTATCACTAGCAGTCATGGATCCTGAATGGAGGATCCAGGAGGTAGGAGGAAATCTGCCTATGTATGTAGATGAAGTTGCAAAGATGGTGTGAGCTGCCCTTGAGAAACACAAGGGCAGCGAGCCAGACAAATCTGTGCTTGCCAAAGCCGGAGTAAAACTACCTCACCCAGCAGAATATGCTGGGAAAGCAGATCTCGAAGAATTCGAGAACTTGATCTCAGGGATCCTGAGATGGCTAGGCATGAATAGTCAATTAGGACTGCCAAGCATGGAACTCCAATTAAAATATTTAGGCACTCGTCTCAAGGGGGTGAGGCATTGGAGTGGTATGCTTGAAATATCAAGTGTCATGATTGAGTTGTAATCAACTGGACCCTGGAAAGTGCAATCACTGGGTTACAACAGCGGTTCCTTCATGCACTAACACACAGGCATGCGTTGAATAAGTTCAACACAATTGTGCAAGGGACCAGAACTGTTCAGGAATTACTAAATGATATTACAAAGTATGCAGCACGGATGATACATCTGCCAGATGAGTATACAATCTGCAAACGGTTCGTAGCAGCACTTCGAGAAGTGCTGCGTCATGAAGTCTTAAAATTAGACTACACGACAGAATTCAGTTCAATAACTGAGTTATATGAAGCTGCAAAGGCTGTAGAGGATGTGTCTCAATATGACATTGGGTCGCGTAAGACAGAGCCTAGCAGCGCTCATGCGCCACAGGCAAAGCCCACTTCGACAACTAGTCGAAATCAGGCTGTGCCGAGCTCGTCTTGAGCTCCCAATACAGGAAGCCATTCTACCGCGAAGCAGATGATATATCATCTGCCGAACACTCAACCTCAAGTGGAAATGAGGCTGAGTGTACCCCAAACAGGGGTACAGGCTATGCAGAGAGCTGGAGCTGGAGCTCCTGTTGCTTCTCATCCTTCACAACAACCTTCTGGAGGGTCAGGGGGTCAAGGATGTAGCACAGAGATGACATGCTACGAGTGTGGACAGGTCAGGCATATCAAGCTGAATTGCCCACAGTGGAAGAATAAACCGCACATAGCAGGTGTATGGCTGGAAGAAGTGGTTGAGCACTCAGGGAGTGCTCAAGAAGGGGAGGAGGAGCCACAAAGTGGTGAACTAGACGAGCAAATGGACGTCCAGGATGACCATGAGAATGAAATTGGCGAACTAGTCGCTGATTACCAGTCGGAGCTCACACCTCATCAATAGGATGACAATGACGATACGAGAACGCAAAGCTCGTATCGAGCAGATGGAGTACGTTTGCTAGGAGGATCGTATGAAGAAAGGTGGCGCATATATGTGGCACAGACACCAACTACCACAATCAGTGGTGGTTTAAGTCAAAACAATGACTTTCACACCCATGCGGGAGTTGTAGACAGGACCATTGAGCCTGTCTATGATCATTGGTTCAGACCGTGGGATAAGACGCCCCCCAAATGGGCGCATATAGACAACCAAAAAATCTCCAGGTATTGGGAGATTGGTGGAGTCAGAGCCCACTGTCTACTAGACAGCGGGTGTGAGGGAGTTATGCTCTCTCCAGATTTCATACGTGCTGTAGGCATTAAGACGTTCGAACGTGAACGTCCAATTGGCACTGGGGGCATGAGCATATTTTTAGTGTAAAAAATGTGATAAAAATGCTTTTCCCTTACAGATTATTCATTCACTGTTCTGGTTGAAAAATCTCCCAAAAATGCTGCTTTTTTATCAAGTTTTAGGACCTGAAAATCTGGTACATACTTCACATTTCTAGGCATGGGAAATGGATGTAAAATGTGAGAAATAATGAATTTACTCATTGATTTCATGCCACAAAAATGCAAGGACAATCTTGGTTTTCATTGACATTTTCAACAGAAAAGAACCAAAATTTATCCAAGATTTCATAGTAGAAAAAAGGTGAGAAAATTAGTAAAATATATGAGATTTTCATGAGATTTTTCAAAACTATTAGCCAATGAATAATCCAACATTTTCTTTAGTTTTTGCAAGGAAAAACCTGATGGATAAATGTTTATCCAATGGATAATCATTCACCCATAGGCAATATATAACAAGTTTTCTGAACTGAAAAGGCAATGAAAAAGTCAATGGATAAGAGTTTATCCCTTGGATAATCATTCTTCCATATGGGGTAAATGTTCTGCCTATAGCAGAATGATTATCCAAGGGATAAACTCTTATCCATTAACTTTTTCATTACCTTTTCAGTTCAGAAACTTGTTATATATTGCCTATGGGTGAATGATTATCCAAGGGATAAACTCTTATCCATTGGATAAACATTTATCCATCAGGTTTTTCCTTGCAAAAACTAAAGAAAATGTTGGATTATTCATTGGCTAATAGTTTTGAAAAATCTCATGAAAATCTCATATATTTTACTAATTTTCTCACCTTTTTTCTACTATGAAATCTTGGATAAATTTTGGTTCTTTTCTGTTGAAAATGTCAATGAAAACCAAGATTGTCCTTGCATTTTTGTGGCATGAAATCAATGAGTAAATTCATTATTTCTCACATTTTATCCATTTCCCATGCCTAGAAATGTGAAGTATGTACCAGGTTTTCAGGTCCTAAAACTTGATAAAAAAGCAGCATTTTTGGGAGATTTTTCAACCAGAACAGTGAATGAATAATCTGTAAGGAAAAAGCATTTTTATCACATTTTTTACACTAAAAATATGCTCATGCCCCTAGTGTGGTCTACAGCTAGCATGTGTCGGCAGTAAGTCAACTATCAACTATGGAACGCACACCAACATCCACTTTGGTGAGCATAATATCAAGGAATACTTCGATATAGCGAATGTAGACTATTACAATGCAATACTAGGAACACCATTCTTACATAAATTAGGGATATCCCTCGACTTTAGAGATGAGGGATGCATCTGTATGGGAAAGGAAGTAATTCCGAACCACGTGAATGCTTGGGAAGAGCAGCTGGACTATAAAAACCTGGCTGAATGCAAGACTTGAATTGTGAGTCTTAAGCCCAAACTGGTGAGCCACAAACTGTGCCTCGCGAATGGCTCTTCATTACACATAGAGCTATCGATGAGCTCGCCAGATAGGAGGCGAGACAAGGGAAAATGGAAAGAAAACCAAAGAAACATTGACGTTGGTCTACTTGACCAATGTATGGATGGGATTACCGTGGGATGTACTGGCACCAAGCAACCGTTATTGATGGCGGATGACTTTCCCAAACTAAGGGAAAGATGGAAGCTAGAGTATGCAGACCTCTTTGGAGCTGTGCTGTTAGAACTTCCTCCTTGGAGGGAGATCAACCACAAAATTAAGTTCATAGATGAAACCAAACAGTTTTATTATCAGTTACCGAAGTGCCCAGAAGCACTTTGAAATGAACTGATCAACAAAGCCAACCAGTATACCACTGCTTGTTGGTGGGTATCAGCATCTGTAGGTTCTACAATGCCAGCACTATGCATTCCAAAGAAAAACGGAAAGCTCAGAACGGCGATAGACCTACGTCTATGCAATGACAACACGGTGAAGGACATTACACCCTTCCCAGACCAGGATATGATCTGGCATGACGTAGCTCCAATTTTCAAGCCTATAAATCACACTAGTACAGAACCCATTTGGGTTGTGACCGATGGTTCCAAGTCTGGAGTTGGAGCAGTTTACGCACAAGGTCTGGACTGGATGACTTGTTGTCTAGCAGTATTTCTCTCCAGATTCAACTATACCACGGTACATGTACTGGGGGTGGAGAACAAGGTAGCCGACTGTCTGTCGCACTACTATGAGAATGACAAGCAGGGTGAAAGTCACCCAGCAGAAGAATACGTTGACATGGATGCGCAGCTAGACCCGGAAGGAGAATTTTTCCCAATGGATAGATTTGTAGAAATACAAATGGCTGCAGCACGACAGTCACAACGATTACAAGATGCGACAGAGCAGCATGTCATAGATGCGCAGCAGATGAAACAAGCAGGGGAAGAACCTTCCACACAGGTGGAAGGTAATGAGGAGGACGATGTACTAGTTACAGTGTCAGGTGCAGACTCAGAGAGTCCACGTACACATAGAACATGAGTTTGATCTGAAATGAGCCGTAGCCAATGGCTATGGGACAGATCCAATACTCAAGAAAGTATTGGCGCTCACCCTTGATTTGGGGTGAGAAATGGACTGGTTTGGACAAAGAACCAGTTCAATAAAGACGTAGTGTGTCTTCCTTGGGAATTTTTTTCCAAGGGGAGGAGAATGGTCAAGATAATTATCGATCATGCACATAGAGTAGTTGGCCACTTTGGGCAATTCAAAACCAACAAGTACATCAGGCGATTGTACTGGTGGTTGGGAATGGCAGCCAACATAGAGTCATTCTGTGGATCCTGTGCAGCCTGTCAGGCTGCAAAGAAGGACAATAGACGACCAGCAGGCTTATTGCATACCCTGCCGATACCTGATAGACCATGGCAGTCTATCGGAATGGACGTTGTTGGTCCATTGCCAGAATTGAAGGGTCACGACTACTTACTAGTCATGATTGACAGACTCACATCTATGGTGCATTTAGTGCCAACTACAACGAGAGTGACTGCGTGACAAGTCACATGGTTATACCTCAAAGAGATAGTACGCTTGCATGGAGTACCTGAGTTGATGATATCAGATCACAACTCCAAATTCACCTCCATATTCTGGAGGTAATTGCAGCATATAATGGGCATGAAGCTGCTCATGTCCACAGCATTCCATCCGCAGACAGATGGAGTGACAGAACAAGCAAATTGTTCTGTAGGGCAAATACTCCGCACAGTAGTGCAGAGTGATCAGAAGGATTGGGCCAAGAAATGCCCCAATGGTAGAGTTCACACTGAACAGCTCAGTCAGTGCGACCACAGGTTACGCACCATTCAAATTGAACAGTGAACACTTGCCCCGTATCGGGCAGGTACTATCAGTGGATACTACATTCAGAGGAGTATGGCAGTTCGCACAACAAGCATTGTGGAACCTGATTGATGCTCACGATGCAATCATCGCGAACTGAGTACAGCAGACAGATACTGCTAATATCAGACACTGTCAAGGAACAACGTACGAAGTTGGACAGCTAGTATATCTGTCTACAAAGAACCTGTCCTTACCTAAAGGATGGGCAAAGAAGTTAGTGCCCAATTATATTGGGGCTGTATCCAGTTATAGAAGTGAACAATTCCATTTCTATGGTGAAACTCGAGTTACCTCCAGAGCTCACAGCTAGGAGGATACTACCAAAGTTTCATGTGAGTCTAATCAGACCACATATACCCAATGACAACGAATGATTTCTTTGTCGTGATGTAAATTACATGTACGACTTTGGGAAAGAGGACCAGAATGGTTCGTAGATAAGATTCTGGCTCATTGCTGGACTAGTAACTCCAATATGGAGTTACAAGTAAGGTGGACATTAGGGGATGTCACCTGGGAACCACTCTCTGCATGCAGAGAGTTAGAAGCGCTAGATGCTTATCTAGAGCTAAGGGGAGTTAGGAAGCTGCAAAAGCTTCCTAATCGTGCCTCATAGGCACGAGAATGATGATGGTTGAGTCCTTAATAAAAGGACTCGACACGAACACAGTTTGTGTCAGCAATTCGTGCAACGTGATGTTACAGGTGTGCGTGCTTTGAATTTAAGTGATGATTTTATCGCTGCTTAAAGGCTCTTTGCCATCCACTCCCACACTCGCACCAGTGCGAGTGTATCAGTGAGACTAACCATGAACACTGACACATCCCATATACCTCACTCAGCAGAGGCACTCCCTAGTTCCTCTGAACAATTCGCTATGCTCCAAAAGGAGCAAAGCTGGACAGTGCATGGTGTCAAGGACACCATTGCAATTGTTCATTGCAACTCCTGCCAGGAGTGCAATGCGTACACGCAGCACTTGCTGCAAGCTGCAAAACTGCAGCTTATCGACCCTCGAATGCATGACATTGAACACGCATTCAAAGTGGCCTGGCCACCATTACTTGCTGAAATGGCACGTCCTTTTATTAAGGATGCGGTAGCCTCCTACAAGGAGGACATACGCGAGCTCAATTCAGAGCTCGACATGCTTTGTGCTGCCCTCGATAAGGAGAGGCAGATTAATTGCGAAATGGTGGATAAAATATCTGCCATGAAGTTGACGCCATCAGCGCTGACTATAATTGATCTGACATCGCTGCCAGATTCGATGATGGTGTTAGATCCCAGATCTGACTTCCGCTGTTCCAACATTTTCCACATTTCGATAAGCCCTTTCCGCTTATTTCTGATATTCCCCATGTATCATTCCCAGTCACGAGCCTATTTTTATTGATCCCCGTATGTCTTATCTCAATCTCCGTACTCGCCCCGATTTCGCAACTCCATATCGCACCCTTATCTTTCTGTTTCCAATTTTGGAATTCCGCATGTTCCTTAATACACTTTCTTTGTTCAAGCCTTCCTTAGCATATATATCTTCTTTCTTTTGTTGTTATATCTCTTCTTCGTTATACCTCATTATATCTTGTTACATCTTCAATACATCTCTATTACAGCTTCATTGCACTTCACTATAACTCATTAAAACTTGTTATCCCGCTACAACCTGTGACATCTTTCTTATCTGTAATGAGCCTTGAACCTTTCAGTCCTTATTCCAATTTTCTCCAATTATTCTGACTACTCTGATTCCAACACTCTCAACATTTCAAAACCCATTCTTTGATTACACTCACTTTCCCATAAAGCCAACACCCTTGCTCAATATTCATTTATTGTTAACCCTATTCCCCCCCTGCATTCGATTATTCTGATTCCAAAATACCCAAGATCTTTCACTCGTCTCCTATAAGTCTAAATGTACTATCTGTCACTGATCCTTTCCGAATAGATCTGATCATCGGAATTCCGATATATCTGTCTGGTCTCAAATCCGAAATACCAGGGCACTAGAAATCCAAGAGGGCGCAACCCATAAGTTGAAGCCAACGCCTGTATAGATCAGTCTTCGGATCTCTGATTTCCGACTCATCTGATATTCTGCGCATTTCCAAATATCATGACCCCAATTTCGGTCAAGGAGAGTTCCAACCCCAACCCGACCAGACATCCGATCCAGCCCCCTAACAGTATATATATGCTGAGACTCTTGATTTCTACAATGTTTTCCGACACCCAAATCCGAACACCCAATCTTGATGACACTGACAGTTTCTTCGACAAGTGCCTCATAGACAAAGCTTCCAAACCTGAGCAAACCCTGAGCAACATCGACAATGCAACCTCCAACCATCCTTGTGATGACTCTCAACAAATGGCAACACCTTCCGACCAAACTCTGACCTTGCCGACACTGAAACTTTCTGACATCCTCAGACAAGATGGCAAGTTAAAGCCATAGGAGAGACAACAATGCATCAATCAAAAGTTATGCCTCTACTGTGGAAGACCTGGTCGTAAGGTGAAAGAATGCCCGAGATCATCATCCTTTGCCAGGAAAGCAAAATCCTGAACCACAACTGTCATGCTAAGTGAATCCGACACCAGGGTCCCCTTAGAGGACCTTCCGAATCTCTAAAACTGACAGCTGAAGGAATCTCGATGCACGATCACGCGCTTCATATCTTCTCCGTGCCTTATGGAGACTGCCAAAACACTTTCTGACAAAACATCCTTTCCACTTTCCAACAATTCCGCCAGAATCCCTTACAGTCATCCGATCTTACCTCTAATCCTGAAGACCCTGAATTTCATTCTCCCAAACAATTTTGACCGATCATTATGTGTAAAGATCATCCTTTTGGATTCCCATTTTCTGCCGATCTCTGTTTTCTGTCACTCACGACATTATGTCGCAACATCCAGTAGGCTATTCATGCCAATCACATCCTCCCATCGAGCAAAAATCTGGTCGTTATTACATTATGTATAACACCACTTGTTTCTAATTGTTCCGATGTGCTGGAAAACCACTAACCCACCCACTACAATCCGTTGACACTGGGGCATGAGCAGATTTTTAGTGT
>MU134499.1:2575-16248 GCA_015039355.1 Ramaria rubella
ATCCGTCTTAGGGTATTAGGTATGGGTCTAGACACACCCATAACGGGTAACCCATGGGTTATGGGTACCCTAGGAATGGGTGCTCAAAAGGGTACCTAGTTGGGTACCCATGGGCACCCAACTAAGTCTGAGTACCTGTCGGAATTCAGTCTCTTTCATTAGACTTACTTCACAAGGAGAAAGGCTTAACGGTATACGATTCTGAGAAACCAATAAAACACTTATGGTAACAGTATGCGAAAAGAAGAAGTCCGGTATTCTTTGGTAGTCCTAACTATAACTCCTAGAACTCCACAACTACTCACTCAAAACCTCACCCTTACTTCAGCCCTCCAAACCACTATCATGTCCTTCACACTCTTCCCCTAGTAACCCTTTAGAAACTCAATGCGCTCGTAGAAACTCCCAGTAAGTCTCAGTCTTCCAACAAGTATTGAACTACGTTTACACGTAAATTAAATGTTACACAAATATTGGTTGTGTGTATTTTCGATACAAAGACTTATATCTACCTGTGAGACTTACTTCATCCCACAAATCTTCAAGATACAAATACAACATAAATTTATAGACAATACATGTAAGTCCTAAAAAACCTGTTTACATATATTCTCTATGTATAGTAGAGTAGAGTCTATACACACTTTCCGTCATTTAAGAGTGTCATTCATGAACAAAAGTTGACCCGATTTTCCGGTGATACGGTTCAATAAACCGTGTCAGACGCTCGTGATAAATTCGTCGTTGTATAATGTCTCAGTGGTTGGCTGCTTTGCCAGACATTGTTATACAATCTTATATCTTCGGTATGTTGTTACAAATTTTCATATTTAGTTGTTACTACTATATCTCACGTTGATCTGTACTACAGATAGTATCATACAATCTACACGTTATTTTCAATACCTATGTAACTCTATCCGGACAACTTATTTTACACATAGTAATCGTTTTCTTTCTATAACATATTTTCAAATTTTTTGAAATCTAATATGTATACATAGTTATCAATCACATTTGTACTTTTATATACATTTCGATAATTAAGACTACACACTAACTCTATTACATGTAAATCAGACGAACAAACGTTGGAATTATGTACACTTACTGGGAGATGATCCCTGAAAAATTTTCACCCGATTATACACCTCGAACTCATTTTAATCCCATGACTGAGGAATCCTGTGTGTTAAACATCGGATATTATTTTTCTTTATCCCAACAGGTTTTTATGATGGACAGATAAAAACTTGACAACCTTAAACGGGCAAACGAATCCCCCCCAGTGATACTGGAGGGCAGTAAAGGGTACGGTAAGTACCTGGAAAAGAAAGGTGTGATATAAAGGAGGAACATAAAAGGGTACATTATTTACCTATAAAAGATTAGAATACTATTATAGGGGGTGTTGTATCAAATCCAGAATTAAATTGTATTATACCATCTGAGATGATCCTCTATAATCCATCATATGTTATATTAACCCTCACATCTAAACTCGATTTTATTACAGAAATAATTGCACCAAACAACACCCCCTATAATAGTATTCTAATATTTTACAGGTAAATAATGTACTCTTTTATGTTCCTCCTTTATATCACACCTTTCTTTTCCAGGTACTTACCGTACCCTTTACTGCCCTCCAGTATCACTGGGGGGGATTCGTTTGCCCGTTTAAGGTTGTCAAGTTTTTATCTGTCCATCATAAAAACCTGTTGGGATAAAAGAAAAATAATATCCGATGTTTAACACACAGGATTCCTCAGTCATGGGATTAAAATGAGTTCGAGGTGTATAATCGGGTGAAAATTTTTCAGGGATCATCTCCCAGTAAGTGTACATAATTCCAACGTTTGTTCGTCTGATTTACATGTAATAGAGTTAGTGTGGGAACTAAATAACGTAGTGAGATCCTTGTTCATATACAGAAGGTTGTATTGTTCTAGTTCTCCTCTTAATCTGATGAATCTATACGTTGTACTTGAAATTAAACTTGAACACTAACTGAATGGGAGACTGACCCTTCTTATTTAAGAAATGGGTGAAAACAACTTTATTTCACATGTATAGGAAGAAGTTTTGGGTACTTAAGACGATATATCTGACCGAGTGGGTACATCATAGGTTAACCAAAGAAAACATATGGTTCCTTCTACATACATAATAAACCTTTAAGTCCTTCAAATTTATGAAGAGGATCTGACATTACAACAGCTCCTATAAACGGTTTTCCCATCGTAAGTGTTTAACAACGGTAAACAATAGCTGGAACCTGACGATTCTGCCTAAAACCCACAGGTATTTGGAATATGTGGCTTACAATTTCAGTGGGCGTAGCTAGCTATGTATTAACCTTAATTTCGAAAATTTATTTTATATTTTATCTAATTTATTGGCGCCTGTAGAGGCCCCACAATTTTTGATGCACTAGCAGCTGGAGCTTATATAGCTCCACTGTTTGTTGTGCTTTGTAGGTTACGTGACTTACAAAACCTTGTTCGAAATAAAATAAGGTTTGTTTTTGAACAAGGTTTTGTGAGTCACTGACAATGGTCCAGAACTCAAAGGCGCTACTCATGAACTTCTTCGACAATATGGCATTCCTCAGATTCACATTTTGCCTAATACTTCTCAAGCAAATGCAGTTGTAGAAAGAGGACACTTTACAATTCGACAAGCACTCATCAAAGCTTGTGAAGGCAAATATCGAAATGGCCAGATCATGTTCATCATGCATTCTTTGCTGATCGTGTCACAGTTAGAAGAGCCACAGGATTCTCTCCCTACTATCTTCTCTACAGTGTTGATCCCATTCTTCCCCTCGACCTCCTTGAAGTGACATATCTTGTTTCTGGTTTCAAGCCAAATCTCAAGAACTCCTTGCACTCCATATTCAACAACTCTCCAAACACTCAGACGACATTGACAAAGCGGCAATCACACTCTATCAATCTCAACTCAAAAACGAAGCTGAATTTGAAAAGAAGTATTGGCGACGTCTATGGTGCAGTGAATACAAACCAGGAGATCTAGTTTTGGTTAGGAATTCAAGAGTTGAAAATGAACTAGACAGGAAGACAAAACCAAGATATATAGGACCATTCAAAGTTGTTTGAAGAACTACTGGTGGATCTTATGTATTAAAGGAACTCGATGGAACAGTTTCAAAAAGAGGCATCACGGCCTTTCGTCTACTTCTCTACTTCTCAAGAAATGGCATTCCCCTTGCTCCTGATAAGCTTCCTTTGGATGATTTAGACGATTCTTCTGACGATGATAGTTGACTGAGGACAGTCAAATTTTCAGAGATGGGTGGATGACAAGCTTGATACTCGACAGCGCCTACTACTCTATAAAAGACGCTCACTGCACACATGCCTATCTCCATCAGCTTCCACCAGACCATCATCTGCTGTGCTACCTCCAGTCTGCCAGATACATCATCTCCACACTTGTTCCATCTTCATCAATTCTATTTTCAATATGCCATCCAGCATTGCTACCACCACATCCCATGATTCATTTCAGATGACCGCCAAGCCAGACATACATGTTAGACCACAGATCAAAATTCCTAATCGACTCTCTCCTCTTGATATTCATTTATCCAGTCCTCCTCCATCTGTTGCATATCATCAGTATTATCATCTCTATGTCGAATCTCCTGAAGGCCCATACTGAATATTCCCCTCATATCCTCCTTATCGTGTTCATGACTGCATATGGGTATTCGACCCTGTCTTCCATGCTCCCTTCCACATCATTGGTTTTGGCCCAAACTACGAACCAGTAAATGGTTGGCATCATATCGTACTCAGGAACTATTGGGATATCAAAGAGTTTGGACCAGGAACATTTGCTATGGTTATGTGCCTAGGACTTCATCAAGCAAGACTTGTCTTTGTTCTCTCTCTGGAGGAGATTCGTATCCAAGTGTCGTGATTGGTTCACATGTTTCTGAATTGTCTTCAAGTCAAGTAACACTCTTACTTATCCTCGGAGATATTTGACAAGCAACTGGAATCCTATTGGAAGGCTATGACTCATTTTCCTCACATAACTCACTCGCTTCTTGGCTGTACTTCTATTTCCAATTGTTCCACATGGTCTATTGTCTGTGACTCACTTCTATTCTATTTCTTGCTTCTATTTCTAATCCGCTGCCACATTTCCATTCATTTATTCGACCACCTGACTCATTTTTCCATTCTATTACAAACCACCTTCCTGTTTTGGTTTTCTGCCTCTCGCTGTTAGTCATTTCTCCTGTCTGCTGTCAATGACATCATTGTATGGCATACTTGCATTGTTTGTTTTTCTGCTCATGTGTATAAGGTCTGTTTTGCCTTAGTGTACCCCAATTCACCTCTTTCAGTTGGATTCACTCGTCTAAGTCTCAAGTCTAAGTCTTCTAAGTCTACTACTACGTCTACTACTTCTACGTCTACGTCAAGGCCAGCTTTGTCAATCACGTGACATTTGCTGTTGTATCTCGTCTACGCTTACGTCATCAGATTATGTCATCATCATCATCACTGCTACATCCTCATCTTTGTCTTTGTTCTACCTTTGTTGCTGCTGATAGCAAAGCACACTGAGCCAAACACCACTGTTAGTAGCTGTGCAATGACAACACCACTACCCACTGTCTTTTGGATTCATTTCCAAAAGTAAACCAACACTGTGACTCGCAAATGGCTCCTCTTTGCAAGCGGAGCCATCAACGAGCTTGCCAGATGGGAGGTGAGACAAGGGAAAATGGAAAGAAAAAGCACAAAACATTGACATTGGTCTACCCAACCAATGTACCAACAGAAGTATTGGCACCAATCAACTGTTATTAACAGCTGATGACTTTCCCAAACTTAGGGAAAGATGGGAGTTAGAGTTTGCAGATCTCTTTGGAGGTGTGCCATTAGAACTTCCTGTGGAGGGAGATCAACCATGAAATTAAGTTCGTGGATGAAACTAAACAGTTTCATTATTGGCTACCAAAGTGCTCTGAGGCACTTCAAAACAAATTGATCGACAAAGTCGATCGGTATACCACTGCTGGTTGGTGGGTATCAGTGTCAGTGCGTTCTGCAGTGCCAGTGCTATGCATTCCAAAGAAAAATGGAAAGCTCAGAATGGCGATAGACCTACATCTTCGCAATGACAATATGGTGAAGGACATTGCACCCTTCCCAGCCCAGGGCATGATCCGGCATGACATAGCTCATGCTGCGTACCGGTCCAAACTTGACATGTCTGATGTGTATGAACAAATACACATAGTCGAGGAGGATGTTGACAAGATGGCCTTCACAACAATATTCGGCACATTCAAGAGCCAGGTTATGCAGATTGGCGATTGCAACATGCCATCTACATTTCAACATCTCATGACATTGATTTTCCATAACCAAATCAACTGGTCAGTCCACATATACTTGGATGATATATTCATCTACTCAAGCTCTATCAAAGAGCACGAAAAACACCTTCAAAAGGTGTTTGAAATACTACGTGAGGAACATCTGTTCCTCAGTGGAAATTGATCCAAGATCAATTTGTATTCGCCCTGTATGGAGTGCCTTGGTCATATAATAGATGACAAGGGCATCCATGCAGATGCGGATAAAATGGAGAAGGTTTGAGGTTGGAGAAGACCTCAAACATTTAATGATGTCCAAAGATTCCTAGGACTCATTCAATATCTGGCACCATATATGCCAGATTTGATGCCATATATGACTCCCTTATCAGGGAGTGCATGAAACAACAGGATGTTCCAAGTGACACCCTTGATGGATAAGTGCTTTGAATCCATCAAAACACTAGCATGTAAGGCTCCAATCCTGAGGCCTATAAATCATGCTAGTTCAGAACCCATTTGGGTTGTGACGGACAGCTCCAAATCTGGAGTTGGAGCAGTCTATGGACAAGATCCAGACTGGACGACTTGTCATCCAGCAGGGTTTCTTTTAAAGAAACTCAGTCCCATGCAACAGCATTAAAAAACACATGAGCATGAGACAATTGCTATTCTTGAAGCACTCATGAAGTGGGAGGATAAGCTATTGGGTTGCCAGTTCACACTGGTGACAGATAACAAAGGTCTCAAATATTTTGAGATGCAACAGCATCTGTCTGACAGACAGGTGCACTGGTGGGATTTTCTCTCCCAATTCAATTATACCACGATACATGTACCGGGGGTGGAGAACAAAGTAGCCGACTGCCTGTCGTGCCACTACGAGAACAATAAGCAGGGTGAAAGTCACCCTGTGAAGGAATACATCAATGCAGATGCGCAGCTGGATCCAGACAGAGAGTTTCTCCCAATGGATCGATTCGTAGAAATATGAATGGCTGCAGCACGATGGTCGCAATGATTGCAAGATGCGACAGAGCAGTGTGTAACTGACGCGCAGCAGATGAAGAAAGCAGGGGAAGTACCTCCCACGCAAGTGGAAGGTAATGAGGAGAACAATGTACTAGCTACAGTGTCTGGTGAAAACTCAGGGAGTCTACACTCACACGTAGAACATGAGTTTGACCTGAAACAGACCATAGCCATGGGCTATGGGACAGACCCAATACTCAAAAAAGTATTGGCAAACCCTGGAGATCACCCCAGATTCAGGGTGAGAAACGGACTGGTTTGGACAAAGAACCAGTCCAATAAAGATGTTGTGTGTCTTCCCTGGGAAGTTTTTTCCAAGGGGAGGAGAATGGTTGAAATAATTATTGATCATGCACACAGAGTAGTTGACCACTTTGGTCAATTCAAAACTGACAAGTACATCAGACAATTGTACTGGTGGTCAGGAATGGCAGCCAACATAGACTTGTTCTGTGGATCCTGTGCAGCCTGTCAGGCTGCAAAGAAGGATAACAGAAGACCAGCAGGGTTGCTAATACCCTGCCGATACCTGATAGACCATGGCAGTCTATCAGAATGGGCTTTGTTGGTCCACTGCCAGAATTGAAGGGTCACAACTACTTATTAGTTGTGATTGATAGACTCACATCTATGGTACACTTAGTGCCAACTATGATGAGAGTTACAGTGTGAAAAGTCATGTGGTTATACCTCAAAGAGGTAATACATCTGCATGGAGTGGCTGAGTTGATTGTCTCAGATCGTGACTCCAATATTCTGGAGAGAATTGCAGCAAATAATGGGCACAAAATTGCTCATGTCCACAGTGTTCCATCTGCAGATGGATGGAGAAACAGAATGAGAAAATCATTCTGTAGGAAAAATACTCCACATGGTAGTGCAGAGTGACCAGAAGGATTGGGCCGAAAAATGCCCAATGGTAGAATTTGCACTGAACAGCTCTGTCAGTGCAACCACAGGATATGCACTGTTTGAATTGAATGGTGGATACTTGCCCTGTATCAGGCAAGTACTATTGGTGGACACTACTTTCAAAGGAGCAAGACAGTTCACACAACAAGCATTGTGGAACCTGATTGATGCTCACAATGCTATCATTGTGAGTCGAGTACAGCAGACAGATGCTGTGAAAACCAGATGCCGTCAAGGAACGACGTATGAGGTTGGACAGCTAGTTTATCTGTCTATGAAGAACCTGTCCTTACCTAAAGGACAGGCAAAGAAACTAGTGCCCAATTATATTGGGCCGTATCAGGTATTAGAGGTGGATAACTCCACCTCCAATGTAAAACTTGAGTTACCTCCAAAGCTCATGGCTCGGAGGATATTTCCAAAGTTTCATGTGAGTCTAATTAGACTGCATATACCCAATGACAATGAGTGATTCCCTCACCGCAACATAAATTATATTTACAACTTCAGGAATAAGAATGAACCAGAATGGTTTGTAGATGAGACATTGCTCATCAATGGACTAGTGATTCCAAACTGGAGTTGCAAGTAAGGTGGACACTGGGAGTCACTCTCTGCATGCAGAGAGTTAGAAGCACTAGACTCATATCTAGAGCTAAGAGGCGTTAGGAAGCCACATGAGCTTCCTAATCGTGCCATACAAGCATGATAATGGTAGAAATTGGTCCCTCAATAAAGGGACTAGACATGAGTAGTACTCATGTCAACAATTTGTGTGACATGACACAGTCACATGAAGTGATCACGTGACACAACAGGCATCGAACCGTCTGCCTTAAAATTAAGTGGTTATTCTATCGCCGCTTCAAGGCAATTTTGCCACCCACCACCACACATGCACCAAGTGCGAGTGTACTAGCAAGACCACCTATGGACGAGCAATCATCCCACCCACTTTCCTCTGCAGAGGCACTGCCTAGTGCCTCTGAACAATTCGCTATGCTCCAGAAGGAGAAAAGCTGTAAAGGACACTGTCTCCTCTTATAAAGAGGATATTCATGAGCTCACTGCGGAGCTCAACAGTTTATGTGCTGCTCTACCTAAAGAGCAGCAACACAGTCATGAGATGGTGGATTGATTATCTGCCACCCCCTTGCAGCAGTGTCGACAAGTATGGCTCTGACCTTACCGCTGATGGACTCCATGAGTCTGTCCACTGTGGATACCAGTGCTTCACTGGTAGGACCTACACAATCCAGTCATAAGACCACATCAAAGAAACAGGCCCTCATGGCACCTTACCCAACATCACTGAACACCCATATCACCTCTGCCATAGACAACCCGCCTGCAACACAGATGGGATATCTGCCCTGCCTGCTGGGCAAACCACTGCACCCCAATGCAGTGCAAACCACCCATAGACCCACCAAGTGGTTTGACACTTGCCTGACCAATGAACCTAGGTTCATTGAGAGCAGTTGAGCATCGCTCACTCAACGTTCACACTATCGTGCACCCTGGTGCAGCACACAATTATTAAGCATGCTGATCACAAGCAAAAACTCACTACTCAAATGTGTGCATTTGATATCCCACATGACATGCCTCCCAACTTGAGGGACACATTACATACCATTGAGTACTCCCCAGAGGGAGTACCACCCGCTATCTGTGGGTATGCTGACAACACCCTCATGCTCAAGAATGTTGACATATGGGTGTGGCTCACACTCATTAAGCCTAAGAAAGACAGCCTAGTCTTTCTTCAAAAGATAATGGACTTGTTTGTAGTCTGTGGCCAGTGGACCAAATTGGCCAGGAGCTGCTGGTGACAGGATCTGCCCAAGCTCCTGTCCATGAGTGTTGAATGAACATTCAAATGGACAGTGTCCCCAGAGGACACTCCCTTAGCCGAACTAGCCAAATGGCTAGGGACGTACACTGGGGTAGACCCTACCCAGGCTCTAGTAAACATAGAGCCCTACTTTGCATGCAAGCAAAGTAAGCTGTGCTATAATGAAACAGCACAGCATGTGGTCAACACATGAAGGCCACCCGTTTACTGGCCTTCACATCCCAATGACCCCTCATCCCCCAGGTTACTGGGGAGCCCCTATGGCATCCAACGATGACTCATCGCTCGACAGATGAGGTGGAGGACCTCCCCACTCAAAGGCACATACAGACGTGCTGTCGACAGAACCCTCTGCACTGCCCAGTCCACCACTGGCATCTGCTACTGCAGCAGATGACAACACCATGGAAGTCGATCCAGCTGACTCCATTTACTATGACAACACTGTCGAAGTAGCTGCACAGCCATCTGCAACTGCGCCAGCACCAGTTTACGCTGATCCTCCATTGGTGTAGTTTCACCCAAACCTTCACCCAAACCTCCCAAGGTTCAGTCTGCTGGGGAGAATGTAAGAATGTGGATACATAGTAGCATATATGCTACTATATAAAATATACAAGTCACTATGGTGACTTGTGGGCTATAGTATAGAAGCCGCCCACTAGGGGCGCTTGTAGATAGTAGACAACTATACAGTTGTCCACAAGTAGTTACATAAGCATTGATCTTTTACTTGTATCACACAACCTGCAGACACCAATATACATATTGGCTCAGTCTGTTTATTGTGAATAGTAAGGAGCTTTACATACATGGCAGCTGGAATTTCTGAGAGTTGAAAGATTCCTTGAATTGAATCTTGTTGGGGTTCTCAGGAAAATGAGTGGGATTCCACAGATGGTTCTCAATAAAGGTGGTCTTTGAGGTTGTCCAGTTGAAAAAGTAGAGTGTAATCACAGATTACAGTGAGATTGGAAGAGGGTTGGAATGTTGGTAATTTTGAGGATGGAAATAAAGGAATTCTAATCAATCGGAAGTTTGGGATGTTTGGAAAATAAAAGGAGTTTTCAGAAACAATGAAGGTTGAAGGTTTAACACTTATGAATATTGTTGACTCTTGAGAATGGAAGATGTGATAATTTCCCATTGTTCTATTGATCTGTTCGTCCTCTGATATTGTGGCCTGATGGTGTTGTTGGTTTGGATGATGATAGTGTTGTTGCGGGATTCCAAACTGGATTCCAAACTAGGGTTAAGGTACTTGGGCAAGGAAAGAACAAGAGAAACAGGGAGGGAAAGGTAGGAAAAGTCCTGAAGTTGAGATTTTGAGAATAGTTTGAAGATTGTTCAGAAAATGTCGGTAAGGATTTTGGTATTCATCCTGGAATATCATTGAAAAGGGACAGACCTTGTCAAACACAACACTCAGTAGTGTTTCTACCAACCTCCAGCGTAACAGTTACAACGAGTCCTAAACGGGTCCAAACTTCAGAAACAGATACTCCGTGAACAGCTTCTTCGACCTCATGAGCACTTACAAACTACCCAACTACTGTAAGAGTTATCTAGACAGTCACAGCAGTTTTAGTCCACAAACTTAAGCCCACAGCCTTCTGTAACATCTTTAGTTCTCACAGTCGAACATATATGACAATTTCTGACCTAACCTGTACTCCAGTCCAAACCAACCTTGAGAGGAACTGGTTTTAACCTTCAGCGTTATAAGCCTTTACGTACCTACTGAGTCTTCAGCCTCTAGGCTTCTGACTAGATATGTCCGTAACCGAAGTTGAATACCCAACACGGGAGAACCTAAAGATCACGGGACCATAAAACCTGACTTCTGGTCTACCTTAATAGCCCCAAGGTTACCAACCCAGATAAGCCTTCCTAGTCACTGTTTATTATGCAATTCTGAATAGCCTCTACTCGCCCTCCAAAGTCCATGAGCCTTAGCCTTATTAGTTGTGTCCTTACTCTATCCCCATTACTATTTAGTTATAGTTAGTTCCCAAATCGAAATGTCTTTTCGCTCACATTAGTTTCTCCCCAAAAACCTTACAGCCTATACAACCCCAGTCTTATTAACCTTATTAACCTCATGGCTTGTTCCAGCTTCCGGAATAACGTCCATCTTGAACCTCACTACTTCACATTATTGTCTATATTACTATATCCCATCTGTTCTATATAGTCCACACGTCCTATAGCGCCCAATATAGCTCTATTACTCTACTTCATTGCTCTATATGTTACGTTATATGTTCTCTATATGTTCGATTTCTTTCGAACTCGTTCCCTTTCGCATAAATTTCCTTGTACGCCTTAAGGCTTTAGCCTTTACCTTTCTATTCCCACGCACTATGCCTCAAGGCCTCAGTTTCGTTTATACCTTTAACTCTATTCTGTATACCCCTACTATAGCTTTATCTTAGCACTGATTCTTACTATTTACCCCTGTACAACCTTTATTCCCCCTTTCCCGAATAGCCCTATGTCTTTTACAGCCTTATTGTACTCAACCTAGACCCTAGGTTGTTAGGACTATTAGGGTTGGTCAGTTCTTTAGACTTTATGGTCCCGTGATGTTTAGGTTCTCCCGTGTTGGGTGTTCAACTTCGGTTACGGGTACATCGAGACGGAGTCAAGAGACTGAAGGGCTCAGAAGGCTATAAGACCCGTAAGGGTTTATAACGCTATAGACTTTGAGGTCAGTTCCTCTTAAGACTGGATCAGATCTTATGGTCAGGGATTGTCATATATGTTCGATTGTGAGAACTATAGATGTTACAGAAGACTATAGACTCACACTTGTGGGTACGTACTGCTATGGTTACTCAGGTGGTTACTATAGTGGTTAGACAGTTCTCTCCTTAACATGATGTAGGAGTTGTTACTATAACCTCTGAGACTGTTATATCCACAAGTCTTCACAGGATTACTGTAATTTTTACGGAGTATCTGTTTCTAGAGTTCGGACTCGTTTAAGACTTCTTATGACTGTTACGTTGGAGTCGGGAAGACAGGTTACTGGGTGTTAGGAACCGTTACTGAAGGTTGGTATGTGGTTAAAACGGCTGTGTCTTTGGAAGACTGTAGGAACCTGTCTTACCGTTTGATTGTGGTATCCTCTTTGTTGTTACATAGTTAGTCTTCAATACAGAGATGACACCTTCTGGACCAGTATTTCACTTCTGAACGGACTTCAGTAGTAGGAGGTTGTCCTTTCGGTTTGGGACTCGATGTTGGTAGTGTAGTTCGTTAATACTAGGTCTCGGGGAAAGTTTCCGGGAATCCTTAAGGACTTTTATTTATCGAGTTCTTAGGAACTCGTGTTAAGGTGTAAGTATAGTAATAAGCACGGGGATAACTCTGGTGTTGTTTGTGAAAGGTTTTTGTAGGGAGTCAGACTTAAAAGACTGTTATGGCGGTTAGAGGAGTGTGTTGGTATAGAGGCTGGAATGGGAGTACTGAAGGTTGTAGAGATTTGTGGTAGAACGGACTTACAAAGTTGACTAGTAATGTAGATTTGTAGGTGAAGACATAAGGGTGAAACGTGTCCAGAAACGAGATAAAAGGTTACCGTAGGAATACGGTATGGTAGGTCATCCGATAGTTTTTTACGATTAGACAAGAGGTAGGTCGTTTTTTAGGACCAGTAATAATGTTACGTATATTGTGGTGAACAAAGATTGACAAGACTATACGACCCTCGTGGTGATTGGGTGGGTGATGTTAGGCAACTAACTGTCCCGTAACCCAACATGGATCAAGAGGTAAGGGGTTGTTCTTCTCAATTAAGATACTGTACAGAGAGGTCATTGGACGTTACTTAACACAAAAAGACTAGGAGATCTAGACTTTAGAGACAAGTGATCCTGTTGTAGGCTGAGTGGTGTGGTAGGTGTGTGACAGTTGCGAGTTACTTGGGAGTGGAACGTTATGTTGTTGTACCTTTGGAACCGTGAAAAGGTTACGTTTTTAGGTAAAAAGGTTAAAGGTTAGGTTCGTCGGAATAGTTGATAAGGTGACGTGTATTCTAGTGTAGAATTACCTCCCTCTCTTAGAGTGATACCCTTTAAAGTAAAGGAATGTAGATCAATTCGGTCTTAGTGGAGTTCTTGAGTAATTGCTCCGAGATCGATGTCCTAAAGTAGACTGGGTAACAAGACGTATCATGAGACCATGAAGGAACTTTTATGAGGTCCTGTTAAAGGTTTTAGGGGATAAGTTTAGAGAAGTTCCTGGTTAGAGTCAAAGGACTCTAAAGTCAAAAGGTTGGAGACTGGGAATCTGAAGAAGGTTTAGACTGGAAGTCCTATGAATTGTTCAATGAGACTAAGGTTCAGATCGGTAGTTAAAGGTTAAGACGTAATACCCTGTTGTTACCCGTTTGGCGGAAGTCTTAGGTGTTACTAATAATTTGGGGAACAGAAGTGCTTACGTGGTAGGTAGAAGGTAGGTTAAGTTCGAAAGGACTGTTTAAGGATAAGTTCAGTGGAAGAATAC
>MU134499.1:35410-52131 GCA_015039355.1 Ramaria rubella
GAGAAACAACGACACATCGACCAAAAGCTATGCCACTACTGTGGAAAACCTGGTCATAAAGTGAAAAATGCCCAAAGTCATCATCATTCACCAGGAAAGCAAAAATCCTGACCTACAACTGTCACACTAAGTGATTCCAACATCAAGGTCCCCTTAGAGGACCTTCTGAGTCCCTGAGGCTGACAGCTCAAAGACCCTCGAGCACAAATCCGCATTCATATCTTCTTTCGTGCCTTACCAAGATCACCACAGATGCTTTCTGAAAACACCTTTCCTACCTTCCGACAATTCCGCCAAACCCCTTACAATCATCTCTGATCTTACCTCCAATTCCAAAAACCCCTGAATATTATTCTCCCAAACAGTTTTCGACTGATCATTACGTCTAAACACCATCCTTTCGGATTCCCACCTTCCACCAGTCTCTGTTCCCTGTTACCAAAGACATTTTATGTCACACCATCCATCAGGCTGTTCACACCAATCACATTTCTTCCTGTCAAGTGAAAAATCCCGGTCGTTATTACATTTGCATATAACGCCACTTGTTTCTAATTGTTCCAATGTGCTGGGGATGCCACTAACCCCACCCACTACAATCCATTGATTGACAGGGCATTGGGTAGTACCTCGTTCCGCACTCCTCAACAAGAAGATTCAATTCTATGACATGTCTCCAGGAAACCTGCAAATACTGCGTTTTTCCAAATCTCCGAAAATTTCGCTTTGCTGCGACATCCTCTGACCCACTGACAAGCATGATACTTGACAGCGCCTACTAACACTACAAAAGACGCTCACTGCACACGCGCCTATCATCATCAGCTTTCGCCAGACCATCATCTGCTGTGCTACCTCCAGTCTGCCAGACACATCATCTCCACACTCATTCTATTTTTCATCAATTCTATTTTCAATATGCCATCCAGCATTGCCGCCCACCACATCCCATGACTCGTTTCAGATGACCACCAAGCCAGACATACACATTGGACCACGCATTGAACTCCCTAGTTGGCATTCTCCCCCTTGATGTTCATTTGTCCAGTCCTCCTCCACAAGTCGCACATCGTCAGTACTATCCTCTTTATGTCGAATCTCCTGAATGCCCATACCAAATATTCCCCTCATATCCTCCTTATCACGTTCACAATTGCATATGGGTATTCGATCAAACCTTCCATGCTCCCTTCTACGTCATCAGTTTTGACCCAAACTTCGAACCAGTGAATGGTTGGCATCACATCGTCCTCAGGAATAACTGGTACATCAAAGAGCACAGACCAGGAACAGAGATTTGCTACGGTTATGTGCCTAAGGACTTCATCAAGAAGACTCGTCTTCGTTCCCTCTCTGGAGGAAATTCGTATCCAAGTGTCGTGATTGATTCACATGTTTCTGAGTCATCATCAAGTCACATGACTCACTTACTCATCTTCGGAGATATTTGACAAGCAACTGGAACCTATTGGATGGCTATGACTCATTTTCATCACCTGACTCACTCACTTCTTTCTTGTACTTCTATTTCCAATTGTTCCACATGGTCTATTGTCTGTGACTCACTTCTATTCTAATTCTGGCTTCTATTTCAAATTCGCTGCCACATTTCCCTTCATTTCTTCGACCACCTGACTCATTTTTCCATTTCCTTACAAACCACCTTCCTATTTTGGTTTTCTGCCTCTCGCCGTTAGTCATTTCTCCTGTCTGCTGTCGACGACATCGTTGTATGGCATACTCACATCGTTTGTTGTTCTGCTCATGTATATAAGGCCTGTTTCACCTTAGTGTACCCCAATTCACCTCTTTCAGTTGGATTCACTCATCTAAGTCTAAGTCTAAGTCTACTACTACGTCTACTACTTCTACGTCTATGTCAAGGCCAGCTTTGTCAATCATGTGACATTTGCTGTTGTATCTCGTCTACACTTATGTCAGCGTATTATGTCATCGTCATCATCACTGCTACGTCTTCGTCTTCATCCTTGTTCCACTTTTGTTGCTGCTGATAGCAAAGCGCACTGAGCCGAACACCAGTGTAAGTAGCCGTGCAACGACGACACCACTACCCACTGTCTTTTGGATCCATTTCCGAAAGTAAACCGACACCGCCATAACATCCAACATCAATGCTTGATGAAAACCCAACTCGCAACACGACAATATGGAAACCTTGGCACATTTCCGATAGGAAAATCCATTACATCAATTCTTCCAATTCCTGACAAGTGATCATCAATATTCCACTACGCACTCCAACAAGATCACATCTATCGGAGGGAGAGAATCTCACTATGGAAAAATTATTTTCCTCACATCTAGTTAAGCCAGAACCACCTCGAGAACATGTTAACGAGGCTCTAGCTATAGGATTTCATCTGACACATCCCACACAGTACGTCTGTACTTCCTCAAGAACACTCCAGGACGATTTCCGAAAACTCCGAACACCGAATCTCCTTCAAGACATCCTTCTGTTTCCGAGATTTAGTTTTCCAACCTCCGACTTCCAGATTTTCCAAATCCGACTGTTCAAGATGCAACACAGTTACTCCAACTCTAAGTCTAGTCACCAATACTGAATTCTGCGTTATGGGACAATAACCGACAAACCGCCTTCAGAATCAATAACGATCTCCCTCAAATGGCGCTGTTAAACCCCTTGTATCCATGAATACACCATCCTTACATCCTCCGACCCACGTTTCCAATAAAATTCCGACCTTTCAAACCATTAGGACAATATTCCAGGCCAAATATCAAGCACCTTACCAATATTTCCAACAAAAACCCACAAATTCCACCAAAACATCCCAATTCCTATCTTTTCCAACACCTTTTTCTTCCCTACGCATTTTCTTCTACTCCTTTTCCTTTTCACATGCTTTTCCAAACATCCCGAAAATTCTGATTCATCCCCTTCTTGTCCAAATCCAAACCCTCCGATATTCTCCAAATTCTCTGGTAATCTGTGATTACAACAATTTCCACTAGACAACATCAAGACCACTATCAAGAAATTTCCAAGAAACACCATTCATTTCCTGGAAAACCCGATAAATTCCCAATGAATCCTTTGGTCCTGCAACACTCCGACTCCTTGTATTCTACTTTCTGACGCCTGAGGTAGACAATGGGACGTCTACCTTGAAGGGGGAGTAGCCACTATGTTGACAACAATTTTTCCCAATCCTCCATTCCTATTGCAACTTCATTCCTATTCCAACTTTCTTCTGACATCACTTCCAACCCAACACTTCTATTCATTCTTGCTCTTACTACGCTTCTATTTACATCCCGCAATTCCGAAACCCCTTCAACATCTATGCCTTTCACATCCCAATATTTCCTCCCCTCCCAAACTTCTTCACGATTTCTTACAAGTCCAATCCCAATCCTGACTTGTGTTCCGACTTCCCTCTGATTTTGATTTACCCCGATTCTCCGACATCCTTGAACTTAACGAAACATCTTTGATTCACCGTTTCCCGTTTTTCCAATTATTTCAGTTTTTCCAATTATTTCAGTTTTTCCAATTATTTCAGTTTTTCTGATCATTTCATTTTTCCGATTTTAAAAACAACTTCATTTTCTGACAACTAACTATATTACTTTTACTGAAACTCTTCCGATTTAGTCTATACTACTTTTTTGCCTTCTGACTCCTATCTACTGCATAGTTTCCTCTTCTGGCCCATTGGCCTCCGGTTCAGGCCCCGCCGCTTCCCCCAATCCCTCTTCGACTTGTTTTTCCGAACCCGCAACTTCTGGATCTGCCACCTTCTGGCCGATTTCCACCTCTGGTTCCTTGGTGATTTCCACCTTTTCCAGAACCTCCTTCTCTGGTACCTCCAGAACGACATCAACGTCCATTCTGTCGCCGTCCACTTCCTTCGCCTTCCCTTTCCCCTTCTCCGACTCCTTCTCCAGCTCAGGTTGCAGCCTGACGTTTTCCACCTCATTCCCCGGCCCAGCTTCCAACTCCAACTCCGGTTGCAGTGCTGACGCCCTGTGGGACGTCTCCCACTGCTTTTTCCAGAACTTGAACTCGATTTCCGTGATCCTGTGCAACATCTTCAACGTATCATTGAAGGCTGCCATTCCCTCCACATTGTAGTGGAGCCACTTCATGAGCATGTGAATCATCTTGCAGAGCCCGCAGATTTCCGCCACAAGCCCCACATCCTCTGCCTCATCGTCCATGTCATCCTCCGTCGCCCGCTCCTTGCCTTTGCCCTTCCCCGATGCAGCCCCAACTTCTCAATCTGCAGCCATTTCTGCCCAACGTCTTTTCATCACCGGTCCTGGTCCAGCCTCCATGTTCTCTGCCCGAACCCACTTGTATGCTGGCAGTGACAACTTTCCCACCATCTCCGCCGCAAAATCCACGTCACCTGGCTTCATACATTTTGTCCGGTTGTTCTGGCACTGGATACATGCCTGCTTCCGCAACCTCCCGCTTTTCCGCTCCTCATCGACGCACTCCAGCCCCCGTGTCCGACAGAGCATGCATCGGTTGTCGTACTCTTTGGCCTCTGACCATATGTCCTCGAGGCGACCTTTCTCTGGCTAGTCCGAATTTCCTATCAAAACTCCTCTGATAATAATCATAAAAAGATGACTTACCGAACACCTTTTTGAGTCAGGCTTCCTCCCACCTCAACTCCTCCCGCACCATCCGCATCGATTCAGCTTTCCGCCGATCCGCCTCCTCCTTCCACTTCCTTTTGCATCCACAGACCGTTTTCCCCTATTTATATCTGATCCAAGATTTCGGCCTTTATGGATAATTGACGCCCAAACTTCCCACAATATTCAATAGCATAATTAGCCTTCGAGGGCTTGGCCGTAAAAGGGAGATACTGTTAGATCCCAGATCCAACTTGCGTTATTCCAACGTTTTCCGTATCCCGATAAGCCCTTTCCTGCTTATTTCCAACATGTCCCCATTTATCACTCTTAGTCACGATTCTATTTCAATATTATCCCCATATGTCTTATCTTGATTTCCATATTTGCTTTGACTCTAGAACTCCGTATCACGCACCCTTATCTTTCTGTTTCTGATTTCATTCTGCATGTTCCTTTAAATACGCTTTCCCTTGCTCAAGCTTTCTTTAGCTTGTATATCTCTTGTATATCGCATTGTATATCTCGTTACTTCATCTCATTATCTCGATATAGCCTGCGATATCCTGCACACCTGATATATCTTGTCTACCCTATATCATTATATCTTTTATTACACTTCATCACTCCAAGTTCTACCTGCAATAAGGCCTTTGACCTTGTTCGGTACTCCAATTATTCCAATTATTCCAATTATTCTGACCCCAACATATCCGACATTCCAAAAACCCCTCTTTGATTACACTCACTTTTCTGTAAAGCTAAACCCTTACTCAATATTCATTTATCACACCCCTATCCCATTCCTGCGTTGACTATTCTGATTCCGAGTACCTGAAACCTCCTGCTCATCTCCGATAAGTCTTAACATATTATTTGTCACTGATCCTTCCAAATAGACCTGACCATCGGAACCCCGATAATTCCGTCTGGTCTTCAGTCCAAAATACCAGGGCACTAGAAATCCAAGAGGCCGCAACCCATAAGTTGAAGCCAATGCCTGTATAGATCAGTCTTCGGATCTCCGACTTCCAAGTCATCCGATATTCCACGCATTTCCAAATATTGCAACTTGATTTTGGTCAAGGAGAGTTCCAACCAAACCCGACCTCACATCCAATCTGGTCTTTAACAAGGATACTGATGGTTGGGTCTGTGTAGAAGATTAGTAACAGATGGACAAGTGAAGACTTAGCAGATGAGCAGAAGAATGCGGATATTCAGAGTTTGGAATAATCAATGTAGAAACGGATGAGAGGTAAGATAAATGAATATCAAGTGAAGTATAGCTTTATGGAAAAGTGAGTATTATCAAAGAGTGGAATTCAGAGAATTAAAATATGATGTTTGGGATTGGATTATTTGGAATATTGATATAATGATCAATTGTATAAAGACATACACTTGAACAATACACATGATTAAGATATAGGAGGAGGTACTTAAATATATAAACTCAATATGGGTCGAGTCAATATACAAGCTAAGGAAAAAGCTTGAGTAAGGTAAAGCACATTTAAAGGGATATTCCAAAATCAGAATGGAAGAGATAAGGGTGCATGATATGGAGTTCTGAAATCAGAGAGAATACAGGGATTGAGATAAAACATATGGGGATAAGATTGAAGGGATCATGACTAAGAATGATAAAATGGAGGTATATTGGAATAAGCAGACAAAGGGCTTATCAGAATGTGGAAACATTGGAATAATAGGAATCAGATCTGGGATCTAACAGTTGACTTGCCCATGATCAACTGGAATAAACTTGTGACTAAGTTTGAGAATGAGGACTCCCTAGGGATGCCATTGCACAGTTCTAAAGGTTTTTACACTTAAATGTGGTTATCACACAAGCTCAAAGAACCATTCCAAACAGTTCTATTTCAAGTGGTGTGTGATGGTGACAGTTAAGTGGTGAAGAACTTAAGGTTCTTCCCACACTAATAACTAGTATAGTTGTGGACATGTGTGTACACAATTATAGCATAGACATAGTCTATGCATATAGTAACTATGTTATGATACATTTACAGCTGTTTGCATTATGTAAGGCATGTGACAATTGGGTTTGAAATAAATCCTAAGCTTGTGACCATGATAATTTGCTCATTTCTCAACCAATTCCTCCAATTCCTTTTGTACTTAGCTTGAATTGATGTATACTAGTGCTTCCATGTAATATTTCACTTCTAATGTGTCTAAATAACAAATAGGTCTCATGAAGCACATGTATGCTTATGACCACAATTCTGGTGGCAAGATGGCCTATAATTCATTGAAATAAGGATAGAGGTTTGCTATACAGTATATCTAGTGCTTCATAATGTTTTATGACAAGATTGACCATTTCAAGCTCCTCTAGATCCCTTGCTCCTTAGAGGCAAAAAATGCTTCCCGTCTTTAAAGGGTATAGAGAAGCTGGAATAAATAATAGAGCTTGATAATTATTACCATGCACTAAATTGACTTTATAACTAGAACATATAAACACTACACTAAGCTGGAGGCTATTTTGCCCCCAGAATTGTGGTTATGAGCACACATGTGCCCCATGAGACCTATTTTTTATTTAGACACATTAGAAATAAAATAATACAAAGAAGCACTAGTATACTTTAATTTCTCATTACAAAAGGAATTAGATGAATTGGTTGAGAAATGAGCAAACTATCATGTTCACAAGCTTGGGATTTATTTCAAACTCAAATTGTCACATGCCTTACATAATGCAAACAGCTGTAATTGTACATACTTGTAACTAGATGAGTAACCCGTGCTTCGCACGGTACCCCATTTAGAGAATTGGTGGATTTTTACATAGTGAAAATTATGGCCTTGCTAAAGCTCAGCATTTTTTCTGCATAATTAGAATCACATTCTATATGGCCTCACTAACAGTTGTCTTTTTTCCCACATTATCCTAAACCAACACTCTGTCAGAGAGTCAGCCATAGTCCAAGTCTCACTTACTCAAAATGCATGAAGCAGAACATCTTTATATAAAATATTCCTTGTTACAGCATCTTCATTGAGAAGCAGTTTTACTCTGTTGAATGTTCCAGTTGGTTCCCCAAGAGACTGGCATAGAATTGACAAAGATAAAACATAGGGACTCATAGGTCTATTACAACAGTGCCTTGGATTGTCACTTGGATTGTTGGATTCAAATTTCAGACTGTCTTTTTTTTTGAGTTGGATTGTTCAAAGTGAACTTGGATTAGTGGTTGCCACCAGTTTGACTTTTTTCTGAGAGCTGAGCTGAGTTTTAGCTGAACTGAGCTGGATTTTTCAAGCCAGCTGCACTTTTCTGAGTTCTGTAAATGGCTTGAATGAGTGTCTTCCTTTACATTGTATTTAATGTCCTAGAATAATTGTAATAGATACAAAGAATTATATTCTGTATTAAAATACTCTTTGACTGCTTGTGGGAATAACCATGGGCGTGTCAAAGTATCACAGCTTGGATCAGAGCCAAAACTGAGCTGTGGCAACACTAACTTGGATTGTCTGGTTCAGAGTTGCCAATTGGATTGTTCACATGGGAGTTGGACTGTCCACTTCAGAATCAGACTGTTCAATTTGAAATATTGTTCAAATCTGATGTTTGGTTTCTCATTCATAATTGGATTGTTTGATTTGGAGACAGATGGTCTGACTCTGACTGGATTGTCTGATTTAGACATGGATTTTCTTATTTGTGTTTTGGACTGGCCACTTGCACTGGCAAGCTCTGCCTGGAATGATGGTGTTCCACCACACTAAGGCTCTCAATGGCTTAGACCTATGGGTAAGGGTACATGAGAATCCTTGGGTCAGATCACAACCTGGCATGTAAATAGATGTTGGGTACCCATACCTGCATGACCAGTGTTTAATTTTTTATTTGTGGTTGGTTGAGTATACATTTAATTAAACAGGCTAACCCAACAACTAAATCACTCCTGGGTATGAGTATAGGTATCTGCAGGTAAAACGTATGCACCCTGAAACCTGTTGAGAGCCTTACTGCAAGGGGAACATATATTTGGCCTGATTTGGCCATATGCTGACATGTATGCTCTATTCTACATCATGCTGGACTCCAGAGGAGTATGCAGCATGACACTTCCCACTTACTTTTCTCTCTTTAGCCATCTCTAATGTAACACAGACACATATCTGCTACGTGAGTCATGCTGGGTATCATGTTGATTTGATTGGTGGATATCAGAAAGCACCATGTCATCTGATTTAGGGCCCCCTTTCAAGTACATACCCATAATCTTGAATATCACATCTGTGGGTATGTGAGTCACCAGATGTACCTGTACTCCCCATTTTTCACAGATACCCACAGATACCAGTAGGTATCTGCATATTTTTTCACAGTATACCTGTACTGGTACTCCTATCTTCTGTGGTGTTTATGTATAAATGTTTGACCAAATCTCATACCTGTACTCTCCATTTTTTCAAGAGTATGGTGTTACAGTAGCCATTACTCATGCAATGCCCTAGTCTGATTTGTAGATAGTGTCAAACTGGTAGGTTCCTATCACCTGTATATGTGGTAGATAGCTCATGTACATTGTGTGACATCTTGCATTGCCCTTGTGCACATCCCCTTACACTTACACTACATCAGCACTGATATAAAGCAACAGTTCAGAGTCTGATTTTCTGATTTGGACTTGGATTGTCCCATTCCAAGTTGGATTTCCCAGTTTAGAGTTGGATTGCCTGGCTCAGAATTAGATTGGCCAGTTCAGAGTCAGTTTGGCTGGTTTGGAGTTAGATCATCTGATTCATAATTGGATCATCAGACCAGGTTGAACTCAGATTGACCATTTTTGTGTTGGACCAGCCATATCAGCACCAGATGGGTGAGTTCAGAATTGGGTTGGCCAGTTCAGGATCAAATTGGCTGGTTTGGAATTGGATTGTTGGATTTGGAATCAGATTGGCTGCAGTGGTTCAGAGCCAAATTAGCTGGTTCCTCAGATTGGCCAGTTCAGAGTTGGATTAATCTTATTCAGAGTTAGTGTCCCATTAAGAATCAGTTTGGCCATTCAGAGTTGGATTGAGATCAATCTGTCTGATTTGAATTCAGCTTGTTCAGATTCTGATTCACTGGTTCAGACAGATTATTGTCTGATTCATTCAGATTCTCATCTGTGTTTATTTTGACACTCTAGGCTGCCTCAGGAGACTAAACCCTAACCCTAAACTTGCCTGGAAGACACTGCCTTGGAATTATTGCTATTTTCTTGGGGAAAGGCTCAGACAAGTTCCAGGGATGTCCCAGAAGCCTCCTTGATTTTTCCTATATCTCTCTGGAAATTATCTGGGCTGCTGGGGGGCTCAGGATCCAATTTTTGAGCTGACAAATCATGACAAATCACGGGCGCTTAAAAACGCTTACCACCCACCGTCGCACTTTAACATATAGACTAGGTGAGTAACCCATGCTACGCACGGGCACCCCATTAGGCATTTGCTGGTTCTGAATATATTAAAAACTAAAATATTTCTACATGGCTATACATAAAATTACATTATCCCTGTGTATTCAAACAGCCATTTTTTTCAAGTTGTCCAAAATCACTACTTATCAGAGTGTTAAAGACCATATTGCTTTTCACCGGAGTTGTGGAAAATATCGGAAATATCAGAATATTGGGATTGGACGGGCTTGGCTTCAACTTATGGGTTGCGCCCTCTTGGATTCTCGTGCCCTGGTATTTTGGATTTCTTGACAAGTCGGAATTCGGAGAATGTCAGAATAGTCAGAGATCTATGGACGGATCAATGACAAGACGGCTAGTCAAGACTTAACTAGTATTTTCGGAAAACATCGGAGAAAATCAGAGAAGAGTGGAATAGTGTTTGAAGAGGATTAAAGGTAAGGATTTTCCTTTCGGAAAAATCGGAGTTTAGACCGGAGATAAAGGTTTCGGGATGTCAGAATGAAGATGATTGGAATACAATCAATATGCGAGACTCATTGTATAAGTCAATATACATGATAGGCAATATGACCAATGATAATGAACAATCAATATTCAAACTAGAGAAAGAGATGTACAACAAGCCTATTTGATGAATAACTGAGGGTGCCGAATCGGAGACATAACAGGTAATGATATGTATGAGATGTGGAATTACGAGATGGGCGAATACGGAAACAAATATGAAGTCGGAGATAGGACATATGGATATAAGATCGGGAGATTGATCTCCGAAGGATGACTAAGGATGTTTAAATGGAGATTTCGGAAAAAGTTGGAGAAAGGCTTATCGAAAAAGGAGATTTGTCAGAGGAAGAGTTTCGGAGATTGTTGGAGAAGGAGTTTTGGAGATTGTCGGAAAATCAGAGGAAAATCGGTGAATGGATATGGGTTCTAACAGTATCTCCCCTTTAAGGCCGAGCCCTCGAGGCTTTAATGTTTTCAGAAAAAAACTCCTTGAGTTGTTATTCCCTTCGTGTTCTATTCCCACAATCGTGATTAGCTTGGATGACAAACTTGTGAATGAGCTTGTGGAGATTGCATGGGGACAGAAATGGCTTGAGGCGAAGTGGCGGAAAACAAGTGGAAAGCAGGAAAAGTGGTAAGGGTAGGGATTTTGTGCCAGAGGTAATCATAGCGTGAAAAAGGCCACGTTGGAGAAATTGTCAGAAAATCGATGAATGGAGAAAACTGGAGGTGTACTGTGCATTGTCAAGCCCACAGGCTATCCTGCACAAACATGGATTGGAAAAATGGAAGTGTCCTGAATGGCCTGCCATGAGTGTGTGTGATAGGCAGAAAATGTAGAAGTTGGTGGATAAGGATTTGAGGAAATGGAGAAGGCTGTGAACAAGGGTATGGAAAAAGGGATCTCAGGAATTTGTTGGAGAAATGTCGGAGATTTTCGGAAAAGGAAATTGGAGGAACATCGGAAAGGAAATTGGAGGAATGTTGGAAAGGAAATTGGAGGAATATCCACATATTGGAGGACCTTGATGTGCCAGGTATAATGGCTGGATCTTCTGCAAAAGATGTCGGAAATCAGAGTGGAGATAGAGATGTCGGAGTAGAGTTGGACTGTGAAGATGAAGTAGGATGGAACTGGATGGTGTTTTCGGAAAAAAATCGGAAAAATCGGAAAAAAGCGGAAAAGACAATAAGGGTGGAAATGTGATGAATGGAAACGTGGAAGAGGATGGTAATCCACAAGTGGAAAGTGGAAAAAGCGGAAAAAAGCGGGAAAAAAGCGGAGAAGTGGAGTTAGGGAAAAAGGAGGAGTAGGGCCTCAAGATGAGGACACTACAAAGGTGTTGATAGGAATCAGAATGATGGAAAAGTAATATAGTAAAAGGGTTTTCATCGGAAAACCTGTGTGATGGAAATCGGAAAAGGAAATAGACATGGAAGAACAAGGTGAAGAATTCCAGATTGACAAGATAGGTGGATATTGTGGAAACAAGGATGTTCAAAGGGCCGGATTGTCGAAACTATCGGGATTGTCAGGATTGTCGAAAAACGACGGAATTGTCGGAGAAGGCTTGCTTCGTCTTGAAATATTGCACAAAGACGTAAGGTCTTGTTCGGAGTCGGGATGGGTTACAGAATGTGTCAGAATGACTGAGAATCTTGCTTGACAGGTATCCAGAAATGGAATGATCTTTGCAGATATTGTAGAGATATAGTTGGAAAGACTGTTGTCTCGAAAAACAGGGTGCAATGGAGTTAAGTCGGAATTTTTCGGAGGGTTTCTGAAAGAACAGATGGGTGTCAGAAAGAGTAGAAGGGTTTCGGAAAGAGTAGAAGGATGTCGTAAAGGAAATAAAGGGTGTCGGAATAGAAAGGTGTCGGAATACTGGGTCAGGAAATGTTCTTTTTGGGTGGTCCTGAGGTTTTCGTGATCCATGTGACACTACACAGACTGTGGAGTTAATGGATGTGGGTCGGAAAAGGGACGATGACAGCTGAAGGATGGTCATGATGGATGGAAATTGTGTGACAGAATAAGGCTGGCATAGTCGCTACTCCCCTCTTAGATAGACGTCCCATCGTCTATTTAAAGAGTCAGATTTGTGTCAGGACATTTGGAATAAGAGTGGATGGATGAAATGGTATACAGTATTCTTGTGCAATTTGTGTTGGAAATTTCGGATGTGTGAAAGAAAGTTCAAGATGACACTTGAAGTCTTGAAAAATTCAAAGTTTGCAAAATTCCATGTTGAATTGTCATTGAAGTATCATGGTGTTGTAATTCCTAGATGAGAAATAGTGTGTTGGATTTCTCTTAATGTGGAGAAATGTCGGAAAATGTCGGAAATCAGAAAATTGTGAAGTCGGAAAACTTGAAGGTGGAAATTAAAGTCGGAAAACTCGAAGGTGGAAATTGAAGTCAGAAATCGGAATCGGAGATTTGAAGTCGGAATAGGGAATCGGAATAAGGAATCGGAATAGGGAATCGGAATAGGGAATCGGAAAATGGGTCATGAAGTCGGAAAATATTGGAAAAATGGAGTTAAGTCGGAAGATATCGGAAAACTTGAAGTCAGAAATCGGAATTGGAGATTTGAAGTCGGAACTCGGAAAATCCAATGAAGGAAATTGTGAAAGTGAAGGCTCTCATTGAGGATGTTGCTGTGATACTGGTTTTCAACAGAACTGTGGAAAATGGAGACAGTATTGGAAATGTTCAGAAAATGAGGTGGTGCCCTTGGTTGAAAGACTTCGGAAAAGAGAATGAGAGCAAGATGATTCCATGATGGTCTTGAAATTGTCGGAAATTGTGGAAGGACTGAAAATTTTGGAATCGGAATGTCGCTAACAAAGTCTCGGGTTTTATCCAATGATTGAGATGGATAAGGAGTTGTCCATGTGATAGGGACAGAAAAGATGAATGTCGTCAAATGTTGAACAGGATTGAAGACGACTTGAGGCATTAGTAAGAACAAAGGGCACAACACACCATTCAATAGAAATCATAACGAAATCTGAAGGTGGTTTTCCATTTGTTGTCCTTTGAATGCAGAACAGATGGGTGTTGACAAGGACCATAGATAGTGATTGTTGAAATCTAGAGGGTCGGAAAATGTTGGAAAAATCGGTGTCGGACTTCGGAGAAATCGGTGTCATATTTCGGAGAAATCGGTGTCGGACTAATCTGCCGATAATTGATGCAGAACCAGAAAGGCCACCTTATTTCTTCTGCGAGGAAGTATCGGAGTACTGTGTGGAGAAAAATGTTGGGTGGGTCCTATGGCTAGAGCCTCGTTAATGAACTGTTGGGGTTATTCCAGCCTAACTAGAGATAAGGAATAAAGTTTTCCTAAGGGGTGATTCTCTCCCTCCCCCAAGGCGAATGAAGGTTGTCGGAAAAGTGGAAGAATCGATGGTCGTGATGGATTTTCCTTTCAGAAATGAGTTGCTGAAAATCTTGTACGTGTCAAATTGCTAAGACAAAAAATTGTCAAGGCATAGTCTAGGATGACACAGATTTGAGCAGGTCGGAGGGTTGTCCACAATTGGATTTTCGGATTTGTGGAATTGCGAATTGCAAGTTGCCACAGGGACATATGTCGGAGTTGGAGTCTTGACTTGCTGTTGAGGAATGCGGAAGTAGGTACTACCCTATACCCTGTCAATCAACGGATTGTAGTTGGGGGGTCAGTTGTGTCCCAGCATGTCAGAACAGTTAAAATCAAGTGGTGCTACACCATATGGTAGTAACAACCTGGATTGATTGCTGGACAGATGGACGGATTGGCATATTAATAGCCTACTGGATTTACGACTAGGTTGTGGTCGGAGGGTTGAAGATTAACCCTGCGGAAAAACGCGGGATTCCGAAAGTGGTGTTTGAGACATGAGGAAAAAGTTGGAAACGTCGGAAAATGTTGGAAAGTCGGAAAGTCGGAAAGAATAAGAAGTGGAAATGTTGTCCACTAGAATTCGGAATTAACATGGAGGATGGTGTCGGAAATCATAAGGAGTGGTGTCAGAGTTTTCGGAAAATGATAAGAAATCAAAATCGGGATTATAGGAAAGTGTGGAAAGAGCCTCGGAAAAATGGACAGAGTGTTGATGCCAATTTGTCTGTACTGAGGTCCTTGCAGCTGTTTAGACTTGCAAGTTGGAGCCTGTGTGATGTGCTGATTGCAGCTCGGATTGTAGCTCTCCTATCGGAAGATGATTTGGGACAATTCTTTGTACAGTGACCAGGTAAAGGATGTCAGAAAGTCTTGTTTTTGGAGATATCGGAGTTTGGTCGGAATGTACGCAAGGAACTGGGAATTGTCAGGAAAAAAGGGTGTCAAAGGTGAGAATGAAGGGTAGGTATTCTCCTTGGAAATTTGATTGGTTTTGATATCTTCATCGTCATGTTTGAGCTTGTCACCATTGTCGGAATTGTATTGAGGATTGACATCATTGCCATTGGAAAAACTGGTGTTGTCGAAAAGTTCTCCTAGTTGGTCGAAAGGGTTGCTGGTAAGGACATAGATGACATCAGATGTAGGTGATCGGAATTGGATATCAGGAGTTATTGTAAGAATCAAGAGTGGTAGTTTGAATATACTGTTAAAGACCATATTGCTTTTCACCGGAGTTGTGGAAAATGTTGGAAATATCAGAATATTGGGATTGGACAGGCTTGGCTTCAACTTATGGGTTGCACCCTCTTGGATTCTCATGCCCTGGTATTTCGGATTTCTTGACAAGTCGATTCGGAGAATGTTGGAATAGTCGGAGATCTATGGACGGATCAATGACAAGACGGCTAGTCAAGACTTAACTAGTATTTTCGGAAAACATCGGAGAAAATCAGAGAAGAGTGGAATAGTGTTTGAAGAGGATTAAAGGTAAGGATTTTCCTTTCGGAAAAATCGGAGTTTAGACCGGAGATAAGGGTTTCGGGATGTCAGAATGAAGATGATCGGAATACAATCAATATGCGAGACTCATTGTATAAGTCAATATACGTGATAGGCAATATGACCAATGATAATGAACAATCAATATTCAAACTAGAGAAAGAGATGTACAACAAGCCTATTTGAGGAATAACTGAGGGTGCCAAATTGGAGACATAACAGGTAATGATATGAGATGTGGAATTACGAGACGGGCGAATATGGAAACAAATACAAAGTCGGAGATAGGACATATGGATATAAGATTGGGAGATTGATCTCTGAAGGATGACTAAGGATGTTTAAATGGAGATTTCAGAAAAAGTTGGAGAAAGGCTTATCGAAAAAGGAGATTGTCGGAAAGGAGATTTGTCGGAGATTGTTGGAGGAGGAGTTTTGGAGATTGTCAGAGAAGGAGTTTCGAAATTGTCGGAAAGGAGATTGTCAGAAAATCAGAGGAAAATCGGAGAATGGATATGGGTTCTAACACAGAGTTAGCAATACAAATATTTACTCAAGTTGGATGGACCAGAACATCCTTACAGCAGTTTGCAATTATGTAAGGTGCCAGCTGAACATTTGAGCCCAGGCCATTTTGTAAAGAGATTATTAGCTATGGCAATGAGTTTATCAGATAATCAAAATATGTATAGCACATAATTATGGCATCATTAGTGGCTATAATACCAACTAAAAATACAAAGGTTTGGAGCTTATATTTTTTCCAGTTCTCTGTCAGACTCAGAGTGAGACAGATGGAATGAAAAATGGTTCCAATTCTTTTCTTTCTTGGATAGTATTTTTGTCACTAATTATGCCATAATTATGTGCTATACATTTTTTGATTATCTCATAAACTCATTGCTGTAGCTACTAATCTTTACAAAATGTCTTTACAAAATGTGCTCAGGGTCCAAAATTTAGGCTGGCACCTTATGTAACTGGTGCAAACTGCTGTTGTCACAGCACCTTCATTGTCAAGTGACCAGTGCCACACATGGCACCCATTATGACTTTGGTGGATTTCTATATTTACCAATGCTCGTATTTCTATTACATATTAAATACTACATGCCACATGGCCTTGCTAGTGCTTGGCAGTTTTTCTGCATTGTTTAATCAAAAAGTCAGCAATATGTCCAATAATTTGCATCCCTGATTTTGTACACAGATTTTCCTGTTTGTGATTTTTGAATCAGAC
>MU134499.1:52156-77949 GCA_015039355.1 Ramaria rubella
GTTTTCCTTTTAGGCAGTATTGGTAGCTAAGAAGGTGTAAAGGTTGTTGGAAGTTAAACGGGAACTTCCTCCTTCCCCTAGTGGGGAATCCTTTTGAAATAAGGAATAGAAATCAATTCGACCTGAAATGAGTTGCTGAAAATCTTGTATGTGTCAACTTGCTAAGACAAAAAATTGTCAAGGCATAGTCTAGGATGACACAGATTTGAGCAGGTCGGAGGGTTGTCCACAATCAGATTTTTGGATTTTTGGATTTGTGGAATTGCAATTGCAAGTTGCCACAGGGACATATGTCGGAGTCGGATTCTTGACTTGCTGTTGAGGAATGCGGAACTAGGTACTACCCTATACCCTGTCAATCAACGGATTGTAGTTGGGGGGTCAGTTGTGTCCCAGCATGTCAGAACAGTGAAAATCAAGTGGTGCTACACCATCTGGTAGTAACAACCTGGATTGATTGCTGGACAGATGGACGGATTGGCATATTAATAGCCTACTGGATTTACAACTAGGCTGTGGTCGGAGGGTTGAAGATTAACCCTGCGGAAAAACGTGGGATTCCAAAAGTGGTGTTTGAGACTTGAGGAAAGAGTTGGAAACGTCGGAAAACGTCGGAAAATCGGAAAATCGGAAAGAATAAGAAGTGGAAATATCGTCCACTAGAATTTGGAATTAACGAGGATGGTGTCGGAAATCATAAGGAGTGGTGTTGGAGTTTTCGGAAAATGATAAGAAATCAAAATTGGGAGTATCGGAAAGTGTGGAAAGAGCCTCGGAATAATGGAGTGTTGATGCCGAGTTGTCTGTACTGAGGTCTTTGGAGCTATTTAGACTTGCAAGTTGTCGCCTATATGATGTGCTGATTGCAGCTTGGATTTTAGCTCTCCTATCAGAAGATGATTTGGGACAATTCTTTGTACAGTGACCAGGTAAAGGATGTCAGAAAGTCTTGGTTTCGGAGATATCGGAGATTGGTCGGAATGTACACAAGGAACTGGGAATTGTCAGGAAAAGGGGTGTGGAAGGTAAGAATGAAGGGTAGGTATTCTCCTTGGAAACTTGATTGATCTTGATATCTTCATTGTCATGTTTGAGCTTGTCACCATTGTCAGAATTGCATTGAGGATTGACATCATTGCCATTGGAAAAAACTGGTGTTGTTGAAAAATTCTCCTAGTTGGTCGGAAAGGTTGCTGGTAAGGACATAGATGGCATCAGATGTAGGTGATCGGAATTGGATATCAGAAGTTATTGTAAGAATCAAGAGTGGTAGTTTGAATATACTGTTAAAAACCATATTGCTTTTCACTGGAGTTGTGGAAAACGTTGGAATATCGGAAAATTGGAAAATTGGGATCAGATGGGCTTGGCTTCAACTTATGGGTTGCACCCTCTTGGATTCTTGTGCTGCGGTATTTCGGATTTCTTGACAAGTCCGAATTCAGAGAATGTTGGAATAGTACGAGATCTATGGAAGGATCAATGACAAGATGGCTGGTCAAGACTTACCTAGTATTTTCGGAAAACGTCGGAGAAAATTGGAGAAGAGTGGAACAGTGTTTGAAGAGGATTAAAGGTAAGGATTAGCCTTTCAGAAAAATCGGAGTTTAGATCGGAGATAAGGGTTTCAGGATGTCAGAATGAAGATGATCGGAATACAATCAATATGTGAGACTCATCATATAAGTCAATATACGTGATAGGCAATATGACCAATGATAATGAACAATCAATATTCAAACTAGAGAAAGAGATGTATAACAAGCCTATTTAAGGAATAACTGAGGGTGCCGAATCAGAGACATAACAAGTAATGATACAAGATGTGGAATTCAGAGATGGGCGAATATGGGAACGAATACAAAGTCGGAGATAGGACATATGGATATAAGATCAGGAGATTGATCTCTGAAGGATGACTAAGGATGTTTAAATGGAGATTTCGGAAAAATTTGGAAAAAGGCTTATCGAAAAAGGAGATTGTTGGAGATTGTTGGAGAAGGAGATTTGTTGGAGATTGTTGGAGGAGGAGTTTCAGAGATTGTTGGAAAGGAGATTGTCGGAAAATCAGAGAATGGATATGGGTTCTAACAAATGGCAGACAAGTTCCTGAAACAATGATGGTCACAAGCCTGAAATTCATCAGCAAAGAACAACTCACCAAAAAAAACATCCATACAGCTCCCCCAGGCTGATCCAGCTTTCTCTTGAGTTAGTTTGAGTTCAGCTTCCAAATCATGGCCTTGAACTAGTCTGCTGGTAGAGCATTATGGTGGGGAGACTGACTGTGCGCACCTGTGGATCCATACCCTTAGTGAATGACACGATATCTGTGAGTTCTGTACCCATCTGAAACGATGGTATATTACATAGTCTGGTAAGCACTGTGAGAGTCGCACAAGCATTGTTAGATCACCTGTGAGTAATACCCTGTAGTTCAGCTTATGACCCCAATGCCGCATCTCACCTGGTGCGAAAAACCTGGAAACTACTGAATGAGGGGTTGTCGTCGCTGCTCATGGCTGCCTTTGCTGCTGTGTGAGGTGGTGAGTGGCAGCAGTGGTGCTCTCTTAAGAGACATCCATATGGCTAGATAGGAATAAATTTAGACATGATAGAAAAATAAATAAGAGCAGTGCTTACCACAGTCATAGACGGGGCTGGTTGGATTGCATCCATGGTGCTGAGAATCGGATCGTGTCTGTGGTGAATGCTAGTTATGTGATCCTATGTTCAGGTCAACCGTCCGTCATTTGATCGACTATGATAATGTAGCGTCATACTTACCTGAGCAAAAAAGATAGAATAAATCCCTTGACACAGGTACCCGCAGGTATACCTGCAAGCTTCCAGAGTGAGACCTGGATCTGTTGCTAACCCGTGGGAAACAGGTATCCGAATCTGTGGGTTCAATACTTGTGGGTTTCCCACGGGTATATCTGCGAAATACCTGCAGGTCACCCGCAACTGTGTCATGCCTTAGCGCCGATCCTTGACCGTAATTTTGTTGAGAGTGCAATAGTCAACAATGAGTTGAAGGCCCCCATCTTTCTTCTTAGTGAATAGTACTGGTGCTCCACCAGGGGAAATTGATGGTCGGATGAAGCCTATTCCAAGCATATTGTCTAGGAATTCGTGTAGAGCTTCTAGTTCTACTCCTGACATTGGGTATATTGGTCCATGGGGTAGCGGTTTGTTGTCTTCGATTTAAATCTTGTGGTTGTAAGACCTATGAGGTGGGACGGCCTTTGCTTCTTGTCTGGAAAAGATGTCAACAAAATTGAGGTTAGGTACAACCTTGGCGAGCAGTTCCACTTCGTCTGTCGGTAGGACTTTGCCATGAAGTAGTGATGTTGGAGCGAGTTTGTGGGAGCTAGCAAGTAAACTTTCAGACCTGAGTGTAGGTAACAATGGAATAAAGTGAAAAGAGTATATGTCTTCTCCTGCATTTATGAATTTCCTGAATGCAGCAGCACCAACAAGAGTGATTTTCAGAACTTCATGTGTTCGAATATCGGTAATGAATCCATTGGGAAAAGGTAATGGGTTAGAAAATGTAGTTGGCATATTCATGTAAATTGGTGATTGGAAGATAGGGGTGTCGGATTGAGGGAAATTGGGTTTCAAAAGGATACCCGATGGTGGTGATATAATTGCTGAAGAACCAAGGACTATCAAAGGGGGTGATCCTGAAGAAGTGTGGAGTTCTGGGATGGTATCAAAAACCGAAGGTAACATCGATTGGACATTCTGAGTGGTTGTGATACAGGACATGGCGGTGGTCATTGTCAGAAGCATTGAGCCAGTGCCGGATTGGAAATGAAGTGACATTGAAGCCCAGTCGATTGTCGGGTTTGTGGTTTTTAGCCAAGGGAGACCTAGGACAATCAGGGCTGATGGATGAAACCGCTAGTGGTGGGTTTTCTGTCGAATAGACATAGAGAAACTGGTTGTGAAAGAGATTGTCAGGCCATTGGAAGTTGTGTCACTAATTGTACGTCAATAAAATTTGATGTTGCCCCTGAGTCTGTGAGAGTAGGTACAGGATCAGAATGATCAGAGAGAGTTAGATGAATGATGAATGATGAATGAAATGTCGGATTGAGGTAAAAGTCCCGACCGTAGTTGTACAGAGGGAATTGTGTGCAGGTGTGTCATGCAACCAATTGTGCACACGTCGGATGGATTGCTGATTAGTTTTCCGCCGAGGATTGAGGTTCCTCATCTATAACCTCTTCAATTGTTGCCATTTGAGGTTCTGCAGAAATGGTGAAGGTGGCTCATCCTGACACTTGTTGTGGGTTCTTCACATAGATACAGTCATGACTGTGATGGTCAGGTTTTTCTCCACAATAAATACACAAGCCTTTGGCTTTATGGTGCTCCTTCTCAGTGTTGGTCAAATGACCGGTGTTATCGAGCACACTGCTGAGGGCTTTTTGATCTGTTGTTCCTCCTTGGGACAATTTTGATTTGTTGCTGGAATAATTGTTGCCTCTTTTTTTGAATGGCTTGCACTCCAATTCCTTTGTGTATGTCAAAGTGCTTCCAATCTGGCAAGCTGATGTAGCGTGAGAGGTTTTCTCGTTTTGGCAAGCCCAGTAGCGATTGTCGCATTCCAGGGCTTGTTGCTTGAGGGTGTCAAGGGTTGTTGCTCATGGTAGCAACAGAAGATGGTCTTTGATGCATTCAGCAAGACCTTCATAGAATGCATCATAAAGGGCAGGGTTGTTCCAACCTGTATGAGGAGCATGTTCAGCAAATTTAATCATGTATTTATTCACGCAATGATTATCCTTCATTCTGAGCTGTCAGATTGATCGTTGGGCAGATTGAGCAAGGTCGGGTTGTCCAAATGATTGGTTGAGAGTGATAATGAATTCATCCCAGTTGGTTCAGATGGTTGTTTTGGGTGATGCAGTGAGGTGGGGGAGCCACCAATCGAGAGTGATCCCAGAGAGATAGGAGGCCACATATGCGACGCATTGGTGATTGGTTGAAAACTTTCGAGGTTTGTTATTGAAAGCCATAATGCACTGAGTGATAAATGCTCAGATAGATTCTGGTTTGGTACCGGCAAAGTGAGTCGGTTTACCAATTTCAGAATCGGTTTCATGTTGTGATTGTGTCATTACATAGTAAGGGACCGTTTGCTGGTCCCCCAGGTGGTGGTGATCCTCCAAATGGATTGCCAGGAGGTCCGTCAAAGGGTGCTCCAGGTGGTCCTCCAGAGGGAGGTCTTCCAGGAGGCCCAGGAGGTGGTCCGCTAGGAAATGCTGGAAGAGGTGGTTGTCCTGGGTGTCCCAAAGGGGGTCCAGGAGGAAGAGATTGAGGTAGCGATGGTGTCAACACATTTTGGTGATGTGACATAGTCGAGACTGTTGGACTAGGTGGCAGAGCGGAAGGAGGCATTCTTGGGAAGCCTTGCCATTGTCTGCTGTTGAAAGCAGGTGGGTTGCCTCTAAAAGTTGGACTGTTGAATGGTGAAGGTGACACATGAGAGGGACTCAGTGTTCCATTGTTGGCATCGTTGGGTGAGCGGTTGCTGGTCGTGGAAGTGGGGTTGCTGTTGGATCAATGAGAGGTCAATGAGGTTGAGTGAACAGAGGTTGGAGAGCAATTGGTGGTTTATGTTGCATATATGCGGTCCCAGGATGCGGATAAGGGGATCTGTATTCATGCATTTGGGAAGTAGTACTGGGCCGAAAGATATTTGATGCCACTGCTGTATAAGGGCGATTGATTGCTTGTCGAGTCAGCATATAGAGTTCTGAATCCAACCATGCAGGTGTCAGGATTGGTGGATGTGAGGAGGATGAGGGTAACGACAAAGTCGCCGACGGAGGTGGTAACTGTGTTGGTTGTTCATTGATAGGTTCTATAGTGACACTAGCCCTTTGCGCTCATGTACAAGCTTGCATTAGTCATGCTCGAGTCACAACAAGATGTCTCTGCTGATCACTTATTAGTGCTTCAGTCTGGCAAAGATTCTCACTAAGTTGTTGGAGTTCGGTTTCTTCTTGTCCCATTGTCTGAGGCAATGCCGACGTCGATTGGTGTGGGAATGATGACCTGTGTGAGAAGTCTGGAATAAAACCTCTACTTGGTAAAGGTAGCGGTGTGATGGCGGGTCCTTGGGAATGAGTTTGGATATGATCAATAGGGGAGTGTCGGGGGTGACCCAATGAGTTGATTGTCCTATCTGACATACTTGAAAGTGGGAGAAGGATTTCGACTAGTAGGTGTTAGTTCTATTATACTGTCAAAAACCGCCTTTGACCTGTTATCTTTGACAGAACAAAGTTAGTAACAACAAATGTGGTTAAAGAACCCTTCCAATGAAGCTGAAAGTGTTAGTGATGATGTATGCAAAGTATACAGACTAAGACAGTTAGGGAAATGGCGCCGTGATGGTGCCTACTTGTCGAAATTGGAATAGAGGTTACTTAGCTGACAGAGTTCTGGCGATGTTGTCGATGTTGATCATTAAGAATGAAGATGGATAGAGATAAGAGGATGATGAGTTCAGAATAGTTGTTAGACTTGTCATAGATGACACCAAGTAAAGAGAGGGGGAAGACTTATGATAATAGAACTAAAGAAATACATGCATTCTATCCTACTGTTTTATACTAGGCATATTCACTGATGTCAGATAGATACCATGTGGACTATATACTAAATGGAGGTATAACTTTCGTAGTGATTGATGTTCCTATCTACTGTTATTGGAGCCGCATATATTGACGATCAGTTGTTAGGTTGAGTGATCCGATCTTGGATGGCAAATATCGGTAATGTTGCTAGTGTCGGTAAGACATGGAGGGGATGGTGACAGTGATAAGTGTCGTTAGGTGTTGAATCATGACATTAAGGAGACCAAAGGGTATAACATGCCATTCAAAGGAACCGTATTGGGTCCTGAAGGTGGTTTTCCACTCATTGCCCTCTCTAATGCAGACTAGATGGTAAGCATGTCAGAGATTGATTTTTCTGTAAATCCGTGCCTTTCCAGGGCTTTCCAGAAGGTCAAAAAGTTGGGGAAGTGGATATTGGTCTTTTTTTGTGATATTGTTGAGACTGCAGAAATCGATACAAAGTTGGAGTCTGCCTAATTTCCTCCTCGAGAATAGTACCGGAGCACCGTGCGGAGAAAGTGAAGGGCGGATGAATCCTATGGCTAGTGCCTCATCAATGAATTTTTGGAGTGTTTCTAGCTCAACTGGAGATAGGGAATAAATATTTCCCAAGGGGGGACTCTCTCCCTCTATCAGGTCAATCTTGAGATCGTACAGTTGATGATTGACAAGGATTTCTGCTTTCTTCTTGCTGAAGACGTTGGAAAACTTGTGATATTCTGATGGAACACCATTGAGATTGGCTATCAGATTGGGATTCAGGGAAGCATCAATGATGGAAGTGTATCTTCCTTTTGGAATTACGCATAACTGAAAGATCTCCTCGTTATCTAGTTTGCAAAGGTGAGCGAATGCGGAAGCAGGGACTAGGGCGATAGGTGAGTCTTGTTTGGATGTCGGAGGGGCATCTGTGCGATCGGATTTTGGAATTCCAGAGACCACAGAGGCAGATTTTGCAGAGAGTGATGTCGGAATTGAATCTTTCTGCTGAGGAATGCAGAACAATATACTACCCAATACCCAGTCAATCAATGGATGCTAGCAGGTGAGCCAGTTGTGTCCTAGCATGACGGAGCAGCTAGAATCAAGCGGTGTTACATACATGGCAACAACCTGATTTTTGCCAGACAGAAAGCAGATTGGCATATCAATAGTCTGCATCATTGAGACATTAGAAGTGCCATTGAAAAGCTTTAGAATTTGCAGGATATTGTGGAATTCCAGTGGAAGCTTGGAAGTGAACAATGAGTCTACAGAACAATGGGTGGAACTGGAGTCCATGAGAGCTTGGATATTAGTATTCGGAATAATGTCAGAAGTCAATGATATGGTAAGAGAATTGGATTTAGAAAGAGTGGAAGTGTTGAGTTGAACCTCGGAAAACGCACAGATGTAATCAATGCAGCTCTGGGTCTGTGCGGAGGTCTCAGAGCTGCTTATTATTTTTTTTGAATCCATAATGGCCGCAGGTTCAACCTTGGACTTGGGTTTGCTCGGAATCACGGAGGCTGCTCAGGCCTTCGATTGAGCGTTAAAGGAGGTTGACCATGGACAATCCTTCGCAATATGTCCGGGTTTCCCACAGAACATGCAAAGGTTTTGGTCCATGTGTTGCTGTCTCTCCTGCTGGGTTAGTTTTCCATCTTTTCCAAGTATGTTAGAAATATCTGGAGTTTTGCAGAAATTCGATGTGGAGGACTGAGGTTTGGCGGAAGAGGTGGAAGCTGAACTGTTGTTGTTGTTGTTTGTCCTCTTCTGCGACTGGTTTGATCGGGATTCTTGCTTATCCGATTTGCTGCTGTTACCGGAGTAGTTATTGTTGGAAGTGGTGGTGTGGTTGACCTTGCCTTGTCGTTCCCAATGATGGCTGTCGATGGTTTGTGTGAGTTGTCAGAGTTCTGGAAGCATGTCGGCTTTTTCCTGGGTTGCAAGAATATCTTTAATACAATCAGGAAGTTCAGTATAAAACTCCTATGAAGGGCGGTGTCACCCCAATTGACTCTAGTGGCAAGGCGGTTGAACTCTATGATGAACTTCGTAATGCGTTGGTTGTCACGCATTTGGAGATTGTCGAGTTTGGTTTCCGCATTGCCAATGGGGTCATAAGCTCCGAAATTCTCTTGGAGTACCGTCATGAAGTCCTGATAGCTTGTGAGCCAGGGCAGGTCTTGGAAGGTGTCATCGTCTAAGAGTTCAGGCTCAAAAAAATCTAAAGCTGTCCCTTTTAGGAAAGAGATAGTGTAAGTAACTTTCACTTCATCACTGGAAAAGGTCTGAGGACGGTCACAGAAATGGAGTTTGCACTGAAGGATGAAGGGATGGAGCTTTCGGGAATCCGATCTGTCAAAGGTGTCGGATTCACAGAATTTGGTTTTTCCGGTTTGACCTTTGTTTGGAGTTCCCATGTGCTTGGCTATCTGTTTCATTCAAAGCTTTTAGCATAGCCTTCCTGTCGTCTTCTTCATCATCATCATCGTCCTCGTTGTTGTCAATGTTGTCGTCATCACCAGGGTCACCTTCCGGTTTGTTGTTCAGAAAGCTGGATCCGGGGTTTGTGTTTTGGGGTGACAGTACGGGATCTGGTAGAAGGCATAGTGAATGGATCAAGAGTTTTAGTTCTAATATACTGTTATGAACTAGATTTCTTCTCGTCAGATGTTGGAATTATCGGAATGTTGGAGTTTGGGATTTGGAGTCGGGATTGGAACGTACGCACGTTGGCTTCAACTTATAGGTTGCACCCTCTTGGATCCTTTGTGTCCTGGTATTTTGGAAGGTCGGGATATTGGAGTGGTTGGAGAAGGTTGGAGGAGTCGTATATAACAAATCGATACAGTTCAAGTTGAAATGCAGAAATCTGAAATGGAGTGAATATGGGATTGGGGTAAAAGTAAATATGGACATAAGACTGAAGATGTAGATCTTGATAAGAAATGACTGCATATAGATGGAATGGGGATAATTAGAACGGGTGGAAATACAAATTGGAATATATTGGAGAAAAGCGGAACAGCTGGGAATGAATCTGGGTTCTAACAGGAATAAGAACAATTGGAAAATCGAAATAAGGGTACGCACTTAAGTGCATACAAGGTTCTTCAGAAAAATCAGGATAAGTCAGAATCAGAGTGAATCTAGAAACATGGGACATAGAATCGGGGTTGGACTTGGTGAAAAATGGTTGCAAAGGGTAATTTGGAAGAATCAGAGGAATTGGAACATATCCGAGAAGTATCGGAAAGTTAAGGTTGTGGATGTCGGAAGGATTTCGGGTTTTTGGAAGTAAGCAGGGAGTTGTAGAAACAAAATTGAATGAGAAGGGTGGATTGAAGAAGTGTTGTTGGAAAATCAGTGAAAAGATGAGTGATTAAAAATTTTTGAGGAATGGTGTTGGGAAATTGGCATATGGCTGGAAGATTGGAGTAGGACTTGTTGTTGACGTAGTGGCTACTCCCCCTTTAAGGTGGACGTCCCATTGTCTACCTTAAAATGCTGGAGGAAAAATACAAGGGGACGGAGTATCGTGAGCTGAGAGATTCCTTGGTAGGGCTTGTTGGCATTTTCGGAAATTTGAATGGAATTTCATTGAGGGTTCTTGATAAATGGAGATTACCAGAGAAGTCGGATGAATTGGAATGTTGAAAACATCAAAGGAGTTGTAAAATTGCTGAGTAGGAAGTTTGGGAAATTTGGAAGTAAGTTTTTAATAGAAGAGATAAGTTTTGAAGGTTTCAAGAGTTGAAGTCAGAAATTGAGAGCTGTAGACATTAGTCAGAAAATGAAATGTTGGAAAACTTTTGGTATTCATCCCGGAATATCATTGAAATGGGTAAGATTTGTCTTAAAAGGTGAAGTTTGTTGAAAAAGATGTGGTGTTGACAGGTTGAGGATGGTGCATTTGTGGAGGCAAGGGATTTAACAACACCATTCAGGGAGAACTCTCATGGATTCTGAAGGCAGTTTGTCTGTTATTGTCCCAGAATGCGGAAATCAGAAAATGATGACTAGACTGGAATTGGAGTGACTTGTTACATCACATCTTGATGTTCAAATTCGGAAAAGTTGGATCGGAAGACTGAAATCTTGGGAATTGAAGATAGGTCCATGAGGATATTTGTGAGCCAGAATTTGGAAATCATCTTGAAGTATTCTCGAGGAAGTACCAGAGTACTGTGTGGAAAGTGTCGGATGAAATCCTATAGCTAGAGCCTCATTAAGATGTTCTGGAGGTGATTCTGGCTTAACTAGATGTAAGGAAAATGAGTTTTCCCATAAGGAGATTCTCTCCCTCCATTGAGATGATCTTGTCGGAGCATGTAGTAGAATATTGATAGTGTCGCTTGGGTCGGAATTTGGAGGAATTCATAAGAATCAATGTATCGGATTTTCCTGTGTCAGAAAAATGCCAGGGTTTCCTTATCGTTGTGTCACAAGGTGAATCGAGCATTTGATGGTGGATGGTTGGTAAGTCGGAGGATGTTGCAGCAGAACAGAGATTCTCAGAGATTTGGAAAAACACAAATTATTGCAGGTTTCCAGAGACATGTTGTAGGATTGAATCTTCTTGTTGAGGAGTGCAGAACTAAGTACTACCCAATGCCCTGTCAATCAACAGATTGTAGTGGGTGGGTTAGTGGTGTTCCCAGTACGTTGGAACAATCAGAAACAAGTGGTGTTATACACATTGTAATAACAACCAGGATTGTCGCTGGACGGAGAATGTGATTGGCATGAATAGGCCTACTGGATGGTGCGACATGTGATGTCATTGGAAAAACAGAGTGGATACCTGTGGAAGGTGGGAATCCGAAAATGAAAGTTTCAGACACGATGGTCGGTCGAAAATGTTCGGAAGAGCTGATGTTTGGAGATGTTGGGATTTGAAGGTAAGGTCGGAAGTCATTGACAGGATTAGTGGTATTGTTGGTAAATAGGTTGAGGGGTGGTTTTGGAAAGCATCTGTTGTAATCTTGGTAAGGCATGAATAATGATATGAATGTGATTCGTGCTCGAGGATTGTTTGAGTGGTCAGTTTCAGGGACTCGGAAGAACCTCTAGGAGGTCCTCGTCGTTGGGATTGCTTGACGTGATGACTTCAGCTCAGAGTTTTGCTTTCCTGGCGAAGGATGATGACCTCAGGCAATTCTTTACTTTATGACCAGGTCTTCCACAGTAGAGGCATAGCTTCTGATTGATATGTCGTTGTTTCTCCTGTGGTATTAATTTGCCATCCTGTCTGAGGATGTCAAACAGTTCCAGTGTCAGCAAAGTTGGGATATGGTTGGAAATTGTTGCCATTGATCGTAGGTCATTGGAAAGAAGGGTTGAGGTCACATTGTCGGTATTCATCAGGATGTGCATTTGCTAATGTTATCGGAGTATCCTTGAACACTGGTGTTGTTGGGATTTTCAATGTCATTGGTTGATCCATCAATGTTGTCATTTGAGAGTGTTTGGATTTGGATGTCGGCAGACATTGTAGAAATCAAGAGTGTCAGCTTATATATACTGTTAGGTACTGGATTATTGACTGGGTCAGATTTCTCGTTAATTGGAGTTCTGCATGTTGGAATACCCCGGAGGTGCTCAGAGGTATTGGAGCTCGGAGGTTGGAGAATGGGAAACAAATCTATATGGGCGTTGTCTTCAACTTATGGGTTGCACCCTCTTGGATTTCTAGTGCCCTGGTATTTTGGACTGAAGACCAGAAAGTTATTGGGGTTCTGATTGGTCAGGTCTATTCAGAAGGTCAGTGCCAATGATGTGTTGAGACTTATCGGAGATGAGTGGGGGCTTTGGGTATTCAGGAATGGAATAGGGGTAACGATAAATCAATATTGAGTGAGGGTTAGCTTTACTGGAAAGTGAGTGTAATCAAGGAGGGTTTCAGAATGTCGGATGAGGTAGGGTCAGAAATAATCGGAATACCAAACGAGGTTTTGAAGGCCTTATTGCAGGTAGAAGTTTGGAGCGATGAAGTGTAATAAAGGTTCAATGATATAGGATGGGCAGGATGTTACAAGTTATATTGGAATAGCAAGTTGAGGTAACAAGATATGAGGAATGTGAAAAGGGTATAAGGTATACGATATAAGAGAGATGTAAGAGAGAGAGATAGTGATATGATATACAAGAGATATACAAGCTGAAGAAGCTTGATCAAGAAAAAATGTATTTAAGACATGCGGGATTCCGAAATCGGAAACAGAAGATAAGGGTGCATGATATGGAGTTCCAAAGTCGGGGCAAATATGGAAATCAAGATAAGACATATGGGGATAATACCGAAATAGAATCGTGACTAAGAGTAATAAATGGGGACATGTCGGAAATAAGCGGAAAAGGGCTTATTGGAATATGTGAAACATCGGAATAACACAAGTTGGATCTGGGATCTAACAAATGAAGAACGAATGTACTGTGTTTACATAACAGGATTGGATCCCAATCCCATTACATAACACAAGCACTTATGTAAGTGAGAATGGATGCCAAGTTATGTAATGGGATTGGATTCCAATCCCATTATGTAACCGGGCACTTAAGTAAGTGAACTTGAATGAAAAGATAGGGGCAAGAGAGATAATGGAGGGAAGGGAGAAGTGGAGAAGAATAGATAGGAAGAAGAGATAATAGAGAAGTGTAGAACCACATGAAATGGGGTTCCCCTTACATCACCCCCCTTCTAGAGTGTGATGTCCCAACACACTGAGACCTACTGGAGGGACAGGTGTTTTTTGACGGAAGGTGTCGAAAACAGCAGCACAAATGCAACAAGTGGCACCAGGATGGAGGTGGTGGAAGTCGGCAATGAGGTCTGGGGCTGCTAAATCTGTCTTAGGAATACACTCATCATGCTCATACCCATAACCCTTCCACCTGACCTTGTATTGGAGTTTCCCACAGTGGAATTGACTGTCCAAAACCTGTTCAACCTCATAATGCTCATCTTCCCCTACAAGGACTGGGGGAGGTGGGGGTTGAGCTTTCTGACCAGGAATGGGGTCTGGATGGGCTGGGAGGAGTTTCACCACAGGGAAGAAAGGGTGGAGGTGACTCATCGACTTGGGGAGTCGAAGACGGTAAGCATTGGAGCTGACCTTGTATTCCCCTAGGAATGGGCCTAGGTTCCGATGTGACAATTTCTTAGAGGGGTGAGTGGTGCTAATGTCACTTGCATCTAGGAAGACTTTGTCACCAGGAACAAAGGTAGGGGTTGGCTCACAACGATGATTATAGTATCGAGCCTTCTCCTCTTTTACCTTTACAAGGGCAGCTCAGGCTTCAGACAGGGAGTCAGCCATTCGTTGTTTAAACTCATTCACAGCTTTTCTTCTAGATGGCTGCTGGTGAGGTTCGAAGCCCATGTGTGGGTGACAACCAGAGTCAAGCATGAAGGGAGTCTCTTTTGTGGATGAGTGGACATGGTTGTTGTACTGGAACTCTGCAAGGGGTAGGAGGTCATCCCAGTCGTCCTGTCACTCATTCACAAATAGACGGAGGTATTGCTCCAGCTCTTGGTTGACACATTCTGTCTGTCCATCAGTCTGTGGGTGGTATGCAGTGGAGGCAGCCACCTTGATACCCAGAAGTCTGTATAGCTCACGAGTGAACTCACTGACAAACTGTGTACCTCAGTCTGAAACCATACGGAGGGGTAGGCCATGGTGTCTCCAAACATGATCCCTAAAGAGATGAGAGGCTCCCAATGCTATAATTGTGGTTAAGGTGCAGATGAAGTGAGAACATTTGGATAAAGAATCCACAACAACCATCACAGCATTGTACCCATGCGACTCAGGGAGTTTAACAATGAAGTCGACACTGACCATCTCCCAATGCTACTCAGGAACCTCTAGAGGGTGTAGTTCTCCAACAGGCAATCGGCACCAAGCCTTGGTGCGCAGACATAGGTCACACGCCTTTGTGTAGCTACCAATGTAGCGAGATATGTGGGGCTACCAATAGTTCCGAGAGACAAGTTCCAAGGTCTTCCAACATCCAGCATGGCCAGCAATACGAGTGTCATGATGTTGGGAGACAATTCAACATCATAAGTCATGCTGATCAGGGACATATATCTTTCCACAGACCAGAAGTGTACCATCCCTCTCACTCCACTCTGATGACTTCACAGACTTCCCAGTAGTCTTGCGAAGTTCCTTAGCAGCACATGCAACCAACTCCTCTAGCTCTCCTTCCTTGGTGCCATTACAAATGTCCCTCAGGATGTCACGTTCTTCACCTGTAAACTCCAGTCCTTCCAGTGCACGGATGACAAAGAGTTCTGGTTGGAGAAGCACCAAATTATCATTGTCATTTGAGCCAGTGCCATGATCAGGTTGGCGTGAGAGTGCATCTGGCTTCCCTATTGTCTTGCCAGGACGATGGTACAGGTTGAAGTCGAACCGAGACAGATAAAGAGACCAGCAGGCTTGGCGACAGTTGAGCTTTTTAGCCGTGCAGAAATATTCAAGATTTTTGTGGTCTGTCCAGATCTCAACATGGTGTCTCGCCCCCTCAAGGAAGTGTCACCATTCTTCCAGGGTATGCATGATGGCGAGCATTTCCTTGTCATGGATCTCATAGTTGCACTCAACCAGACTGAGACTCTTAGAGAAGAAGGCTATGGGGTGCCATTTTTTTTTCGACCTTGGACTGTTGGGAAAGAATAGCACCGGTTGCAAAATCAGAGCTATCTGCTTTGACACGATATGGGAGGTTGTCATCTGGGAATGCAAGGATAGGTGCAGATGTTACCAATCTCTTTATAGTGTCAAAGGCAGCCTGCTGTGAGGGTCCCCATGTCCAAGGAGTGTCTTTGCGAAGCAGGTCGAACATTGGACGTGCATAGTGTGAGAACTTCTCAATAAATGAAAGATAGAAGTTGGCAAAACCAAGGAACGACTGCACCTCCTTCTTATTGTTAGGTGTTGGCCACTCAGCGACATCAGCAACCTTGACAGGATCTATTTCAGCTTTCCCATGAGAGATGATGAGACCTAGGTATTCAATCTTGGTCTTGTCAAAGTCACACTTGTCAGAATGCAAATCAAGCTTGTGTTCTCTGAGACGCTGTGCCACTTTCCATATGACTTTATGGTGACTTTCTAGATCTTCTGAAAAGATCAGAATGTCATCCAGATAAATGCATATAACACCTTCAGCAATGAGGTCATGGAAGATAGTCATTCATCATAGTCTGGAAAGTGGCAGGGCTGTTAGTGAGGCCAAAGAATATCACTAGAGGTTCAAACAGTCCCCGATTTGTCCTGAATGCTGCTTTCCACTCATCACCCTCTTTGATTCTGACATTGTTAAAGCCCCAACGAACAGTGGGCCCCTTGTAGGCTGTTGACAAGGTCGGAAATCAAAGGAAGAGAGTAGTGATTCTTGATTGTCATTGAATTCAGCACTCGATAGTCTTGGAAAAACTGTAGGGCACCATCTTTCTTTTTGACAAAGAACACTGGTAAGGCCATTGGCAATTTCGACGGTCGGATGTGTCCTGTGCTCAAATTCTCCTCAAGGAATTTGTCCAATTCAGCCTGCTCTTCTGGAGAGAGGGGGTATACCTTGGGTGAGGCTCTGGGGTTGGCTCCAGGTTCTAACTTGATGGCATGATCCCATGGTTTGCGTTCTGGAAGCTGTAAGGGGAACCCCTCATACTGCTTCTTTTTATTCTCCTTCTCCTATTCTTCTCTCTTATTCATGTTCACCCCTTCTATCCCCATCTCCCTTTTATCTCTCTTTTCTCCCTGTTGTTTCTATCTAATATTCCCCTTTCCTTCCCCCCCTCCTCCTTCCTACTCACTTCTACAACTGGCACTTCTATTCGCGATTTAAGTGCCTGGTGACGTCTGCAAGTTGGAACCTACCTAGGCTACGTCATAGGTCACGTGACTCCCGTTTTAAGCGCCCAGAATGTTCAGTCAGTTCGGAGACTTTCCTTAATTAGTAGTCACCTCAGCAGTGGGAGTCCTTAGATTTTTCTCTTTGGATTCCCATCTGCCAGGTCAGGTATGTATCCTTGCCTGTAGCCTTCCTTGAACTTATATACTTTGGATTCCCATCTGCCAGGCTCTAGTGTGATATTTCACTAGCCCCAGAGGTTGCCCTTATAGAAGCTTGTCAAACGATTCCTTTGCAAAGACATCTTTGTAATCAGACAAGTAGTCTGGAAGAGTGTCTGAAGGTTGGGAGTTGCGCCAGGCTGCTTCTGCAAGGTGTTGGGATGTTGTTGAAGAAGCACGAATGAACTCAGCTTGGGGAGGGAGCATAGTGACTAGAATGTGGTCACCCTCTTCTATGGCCTCATCAGATGTGCCTTCAGCCATTTCAGAACCACCCCCATACTGTTGACTCAGGAGGAGTTCTTCTTCAGCTGTTGATCCATCTGAATCATGCATGAGAATAGGGCAAGCACCAATACAGCAGGTGCACAGTCGTAGGGCCTTCTGATGTTCTTCCTTGATGATGTTGCAACATGTATGGCACTGGGGAGGACACCGAGTCATCCGTACTTCTTGAGACGTCCAGTCAACTTCTGGGTTGTGGTCCCGAAGCCAGGTGTAGCCAAGGATCATACGTTGATGCCCTAGGTGCGTAACAGCGAACACAACTCTCTCAGAATGGTCTTTGTACCACAGAATTAGATCAACAACTTCAGTGATAGATCCAGATTCATTGGGTGAGCCATCAACATTGTACACAGGAATAGGACGAGAGAGTGGTCGTGCAGTGAGGCGGTTTTCCTTAACAAATCCTGAGTCAATAAACAAGCCAGTGGCACCAGAGTCAAGTAGAGCATGAATTGACTTGATCTCTGCTGTGTCTGTGGTTTGAACCTCAACTGGGAGAGAGAGGGAGTTTGAGCCTGGGGTGGAAGCAACAACATACTGTGCAGGAAGGTTTCGTTCTCATTTTTTATGATGGAAGCAAGTAAGAAGTCGGAAAGGAGTTAAGGGTTGTGTGTCTAGCATTTCAGTCTCCGTAGCTGAGGAATCAGGTTCTAAATCTGTATATTCATCATTTACCTGATTATACAGCAGTAGAGCGAAATGATTGGAAATTGGCAGCAGGGGCACACTATTCACCTGCTACACAACACAAAATCCTCTTCTTCTTCCTGAGGCTCTGGACCATCCTCCTTGATAGGGCTTGCAGCTTTATGATCAGCAGATGACACCAAGTGGGCAATCCATTCCTCTTTCTCTTCTGCAGTCATGGTACAAACATCAAAGGCTTGAGGATATTCTTCAAAGAAGTAGCCTGGTTTTCCACACCTATGGCAGACAAGAGAACTAGATTAATGACGACAAGTGGCATCTACCTCCATTGCTACTGGCTGAACAGCTGTGGTGACAGTAGGTGAGGCTAGCTGAAGTTGTGGTGCCAAGTCTGATTGGTGAGGTGGGGGTGGGTTTCTGAGGTTAAGACCAGTAGAGATGATGGTGGGGTGGGCTGAAGTGTTTGATGTACCACAGAAAGCACTTTGACACTTCATTGGCAGCATGTGCCTGTGAAATTGTCCTAGCCACTGAAAACCATTCAGAAAGGTCATCATCTGAGGGGCGTCCTTCAACCATATTTGCAATCTGACTCTGGACAAGAGGGGTCTAGACCGTGATGAAATTTCATGACTAGAGAGGCTTGTTCCATATACCCAGACTTCTCGACCAGTTCCTCAAATTCGTCAATGTAATCATCAACCATGTAACAATTTTGATAATATTGATGAGACTCAAGCTTGGTCCTGGCAGTAGTCTCTTCATGAGGAAGGAAGAATGTTGATTTGAATGCTTTTTCAAAAGAAACCCAAGAAGGATGAGTAGGCCTGCCAGTTTTGGTTTCCATCTCAAAGATGCATGTGGCAAATGAAAAGGCACGACCAGATTTCATGAATGACAGGGCCCAGAAGACCTTGGCATGATCATTGGCAAATTGGGTTGGGCATAGAGCAAGGTAGAGCTTGCACAAGTTTAGGAAGGCTCGTCCTTTCTCTCTGTCACCACTGAAGTCAGCTGGAGTGGCAGGTGTTGCACACTTGTGAGTGGTGGGAGGGGAGAGTGACATGGTCATGAGGTTGGCAACATCATGGTTCAATGTGTGTACTTGGACATTTGTTTTCCGGAGTTGTTGTGATAACAATTCCTTCTCCTCTCTTTCAACATGTAGGGCAGTCTCTAGGACAGCAACACGTTAGTGAAGCTCATTGTAAGCCGCTTGGAAATTGAAGGAAATAGGGTCTTCAGAGATGGGTGTAGACATAGTGGAGATAGATGGAATATAGGGTGCTATGTAGAGAGTGTACCAGAGGGGTTCTGAACTGCTATGCACCTGAAGAAGTTGATTCAGAGACAATAGCAACAGTAGCCGGTCCAGTAAGTTGTTAGACTTTTCTACTATAAGGGCAACCTCCAGGGGAAGTGGAATATCACACTGAACACTGGCAGATGGGAATCTGAAGATATATAAGCTCACAGAAGACTATATACAAGGATACACACCTGGCAGATGGGAATCCAAAGAGAAAAGCCTAAAGTTCCCATTGCCAAGATAACTACCTAAAGGAGTACGCAAATAAGCGCTGGGACATACTGTGATTATGTAACAGGGTTGGAATCCAATCCCTTTACGTAACCAGGCACTTATGCGAAGGAAAATGAAGAATGAATGCACTGTGTTTACATAATGGGATTGGATTCCAATCCTGTCACATAACACAAGCGCTTATGTGAGTGAGAATGGATACCAAGTTACGTAATGGAATTGGAATCCAATCCCGTTACGTAACCAGGCACTTAAATAAGCAAACTTGAATGAAAAGATAGGGGCAAGGGAGATAATGGGGGGAAGGGAGAAGTGGGGAAGAATAGGTAGGAAGAAGAGATAATAGAGAAGTGTAGAACCACATAAAATGGGGTTCCCCTTACAGTCTTATGTGAACCTAGTGAGGGTACCCAAGTTCAGTTTAAACTACACATAAAGCAGAAGTTCTTAATGTCAAATGGACTTTCAAAATTGCCAATTTGTGCCATAATATGGATGTTACTTATAATATTGATGATTTTGCCTTACAAACCTTCCGCCAACTCATCTGAGACATTTCATCAACCTTCCTGCCTCCAAATCCACCCTCGAGTTCATATAGCGGCAAGTGACTTCTTCTCTTTCTTACTCCTCTCATCCTTCAACCCATGCTACTCATGCTTCACACCTCAAATGGTGATCAATATAAAGATATCCCAACCCACCATTTCATGATGGAACAATCACTCAAACTTACAGTCAATGTTCCTTACATTCTCAGATCAGAAGAAGCTCAGATACTTGGATTTCAATGGACAAACTCATATCACACCAGCTTCTGGCAAATGTACCAGGTGTGGACTAGAAACATATGTTTATTGGGGATAAAACCATACACAGTGGATCATGTAGCAAGTCTAGTGTCTTTAAGGTTTCTACGCCAGACTCTTAGTAAACATGACATCATGTATGGCACAGAGTTATGATTGGCCCTATAACTTTTGATATGTTGTTATTAAATGCAATAGGCCCCCTCATTTTCAAAAGCTAGCAGGGAAAGCTCATCACCCATCTAAGGTACATCAGGACTGTGATGATTAAATTGCACTACAAGTGCGCTTTCACCAACCACATATTATTGGTCACACTGTTTAGGTCAAGCAACCAACTGCTTTAATTCCATTAGAAGATGCATGTTAAGAGTTTTGGAAGCCAATACAGCTACACCTCAGCTCCAGACTGAGATCCTTCATCACAAGTTCAAGATAGAAACTCCCAACTGTCAAACACTTCCAAAGTATATGGGGGAAACATGCCAATGGTATCTCTCCTCACAGATGGTGGCCCAAGTTTGAATCCTACAAAGAGGGCTAGAAATTTATTTTCTCGCAATGAATTGGTACGCTTCTTAAATGTGGATAATAGTTTAGATGTTCTGAGCAAAACACACTATCACATCTTACCTCCCTTTCTCTGCTCTTCAATTATATGTGATTAATCCAGCCCTTGTATTTGCTGCCATACCAATACAAGTGATAATTGACTGACTGCCCACAAACAAAATGTCTGAAATTTTCAAAGTCCATAGTGTACCACACGCTGCTAAAGATAAAGCAGTGCAACTATGAGAAAAGATCAAGGTTCATTCCAGATCCCAATGTTTTGCCTGTCAATGTTATGTTTTCGTCTTTTCTAAAAGCAAAAAGAAAGGCCAGTGACACAACCAGGCAAAACCTACAACACACTTATCTCCTTCAGCCCCTCAATGGATGCCAAAAGACATGCAATATACTGCACCTTTCCCTCCCCCCCTACCAACAAAGGAAGAAATAGAAAAAATAGCCTTCTCATTCTGTGAGGCAACAAAAGACGTCCAGATAGAAGAAATTGAGTGTGCTATTTGTGGAATGTTGGTATGTAAAACCAAGGCACTAGATCTGGTGGCATCAGGTGTAGATTTCAACTTATTGACTCATCCCAGATCTCAGGCAACATGTCAAGAGAGAAAATTACCAACAGACCAAATATCTGATAAGCCCGGTCCCATTATAAATCCCAACTGCTCTCACATTTGTCAGGATTGTTGTGAGTTATTAAAGAAAAGAAAAATTCCTCTCTTGTCACTAGTCAATGGAAACTGGATAGAGGAAGTTCCCGAGGTGTTTGTTAACTGGGGTTACACTGAAAAGCTACTGATTGCAAGGGTGAGGCCAAACTATTGTGTTGTACGTGTGAAAGCAGGGATGCATAAAATGCAAGCTAATACAGTGTTAGTACCCAACCCAACAGCTAAGATAAGAAGTTGCCTCCTCACCGAGAAGATTTGGATGAAGTGATGGCCTTTGTGTATACTAGACCTACACATCCCAACCAAATAGAACTTAGAAGAACACCATTCTTAGTTTGGAGGAGGAAAATCACCAGAGCACTAGAATGGTTGAAACTTAATCACTGCAACTATTGTGATCTTGAGATTTCACAAAAAAAAACATGGACTCGTATGATGAAGAGGCCCCTCCAGTAACAATCGAATATCATAAAAGAGGCACTAATAAATATTCTTTGGCTACAGCAGTCAATGACACAGAGAATGAAATAGGAACTTCTGAAGGTGATTGCTCTTTCCTTGTACATGGTGTAATAGGAGAACAGCTACCTGTTCACGATCGTGAGGCTATGATAGCTGAAACAATCAGGCATATGGAGTTAGGTGGTAAATCCTTAGGAATAGGACATGCTAAGTCACCCTCGTCTATCTACCATAATCCCCAACTTTATTCCCAGGTCTTTCCACGGTTATTTCTTTATGGATTGGGTGGTATTGGTAATGACAGGGGGTTTAATATAGTCCCAGAAGTTCATAGAAAACGACAACTATTGATGTACCATGACAAACCGTTCAAAGAGATGCCAGCGTTTGATTAATTGCTTTCAATCATAGTCAAATAAAAAATTCCACAACTGGTAGTTATTTATGAATGAAAAAGGCTAATTTTCCCTTGATGGTATTATCATGAACATAGACAAACAAGTACTTACTGACCTAGCACAAAGGTTAAGACATGGAGAACATGTCATCCCTGTTGAGAGTGGACGCTTTAAATGTTACCAAGTTATCAGAGATTTAGATCACATCTCAGGACACGTTGAAGGATCTGGAACAACTAGAAAATTCATGAACAATGAAGCTTGGGCTTTGGTTGGTAGTATAGGAGCCCCAACTTGGTACATTACATTTGCTCCAGCAGATGAAAAACACCCCATTGCTTTATATTATGCTGACACTAAAGAACATTTTTCACCTGAGTTAAGAACATCAGATCAAAGACATAATTTAATATCCAACAACCCTGTTGGAAGCGCAAGGTTCTTTCATACAATGGTTCGAGCCTTTTTGAAACATGTTTTGAACGTTGGAGGTGATGAAGCAGGTTTATGGGGACATACTAAAGGTTACTATGGTACGGTAGAACAACAAGGGCGACTGACTTTGCACCTGCATCTCATGTTGTGGGTAGAAAACTCACTCACACCCCAAGAAATTCGAGAAAGAATCATGGATCCAAATAGTAATTTCCAGGCCACTCTTATTCAGTACCTAGAAGGGCTGCACAGAGGAGATTACTTAATGGGAACACAAGAAGAAGTGAAAAGAAAAATAGATGAAGAGGAGAAAAAACCTAGTTACCAAAACCCCATGTTATGTTCTCCTGTAAAACCTCCATCCTGTCAATGTACGTCCTGCAGCGAGGAGCAATCTTGCCAGGTCAAACAGAGTTGGTGGGTCTCTTTCAAAAATACGGTAGATGACCTTGTGTTTAGAAGCAACAGACATTTATGTCGTATGGACAGGTGTCTCAATAATAAGTGGAATAAATGTAAAGCCCGCTTCCCTCAAACTCTTTTCCAAGAATCTTTTGTGGATGAAACAGGACACATTAACTTGCAAAAAAGAGAAGGGATGATTAACACATTCAATACACTGTTGACCTATTTATTGAGATGTAACACAGATGTAACAAGTTTGATGTCTGGTACTTCCATTAAAGCTGTAATAGCATATGTGACTGACTATGTTACGAAATCTCCTCTGAAAACATATAACATTTTCGAAACAATCTGTGAAATGTTTGAAAGAAATGCTGAAATGTTGAATGGAGATGCAACCAGATATGAGAAGGCTAGAAGCTTGTTGACCAAAATTGTGAACGCCTTACTACAAAGATGCAAATAGGAAGCCCCATGGCAGCCTCATACATTCTGGGGTTACCTGACCATTACACAAGTCACAGATTCAAACCATGTCATTGGAAACCTTTTGTGAAAGAGGTGCTCAGTTGTTGGCCGATTCAGATGAAATTGAAATTGGAAATGGTGAACAAGATAAGGTAATTGTAAGGAAAGTAGAGGGGGAGTATGTGGCATTCAACATGGTCACCGATTACACTGAAAGGCCTAGTTCCACTGTCAGATATGTGTTTGTACGACTGGTTCAGACTAAGTGAAAAGATACTACTAAAACCATCCAGGCGATAAAAAGGAGAAACATGAAGATTTGGAGGAAGTGGGTTCTGATTCAGAGGACTCCAATGCAGAATTCAATCTCACCAATAGGACAAAAAGGGGTGAAACGTACATGGGAAGGTAAAAGCCATAAAGACATTAAACTATCATGGTTATTAACCACACACAAAAGATAAATATGAAATTAGACTACTACAAGACAACAAAGCTCAATGTGCCAAACTTTAGAAGTGATCCGATACCCAGAAGGGACACAAACCAACAAATAATATTACGCACCTACAAGCAACAAAGTGTCAATTAGATGGAAAGTGGTGGTTTGCTTACACAAGCTAGTAGTCTTTAACTCTGGTCCTACAAACTACAGAGCTCCAACTAAAGCAGCGAAAAGCTGAAGAGATTGTGCTTCACCCCCTGCAAGGTGAGAGGCAGACTGAAAGAGGCTCCTACAGAGTTTTTCAGCTAGGTCAAGTTCTTCAGGCTTGAACTGATCTGATAGAAGACTCAGGCTTCAGGCAGAAGTGGGGTGTGAAATGTGGTGTGTGATTGCTTTTTGCAACGCTACCTAGAGCTATACTTATAGCTTTACATCTGAGACACCCTAGACGCTTTAGGAAGGTCTAACAATAGAATGGAAGCTGCTGGAAGGTTCTGGCAGCTGCCATATATGGTTAGAATCTTCCAGAAGCTTCTACACTATTAATATGAAGCTAACTATTGGCTAGAGACGACTATGATGTCACTAAATTACTGACTCATGAATAACTATGATGCTGAAATGATATCATAGCATTCAGGCTCAGATTTGGGGTTGTAGTGACGTCATAATGTCTCTAGCTAATTAATATTGGATGATAAATAAGAAGTCACCTGCTGTGGAGCTAATTAATGATCCTGCTGACCAATGAGTTGGCTTACCTCAGCTGCTGAGTTACAATAATGGTAATTATTGGTCAGTAGCTGAGTTGAAGCTGAGTTACCAAGTATTAGGTCAGCGACCCAAGTTGTGGACTCTTGTGGATCATTAATAGTGAACCCAGCAGCAGTGACAAGGAATAGAAATATAAAGAGAACCACTGATCAGAAACACTTGGAACCCTATAGGCAGATTCTTGAGACTATAAGTACATTATAGGGATCCATAACAGCTTCCCTCGAACTCTTTTTCCAAGAATCTTTTGTGGATGAAACAGGACACATTAACTTGCAAAAAAGAGAAGGGATGATTAACACTTTCAATACACTGTTGACGTATTTATTGAGATGTAACACAGATATAAACAAGTTTGATGTCTGGTACTTCCATTAAAGCTGTAATAGCATATGTGACTAACTATGTTACGAAATCTCCTCTGAAAACATATAACATTTTTGAAACAATCTGTGAAATGTTTGAAAGAAATGCTGAAATGTTGAATGGAGATGCAACCAGATATGAGAAGGCTAAAAGCTTGTTGACCAAAATTGTGAAACGGCCTTACTACAAAGATGCAAATAGGAAGCCCCATGGCAGCCTCATACATTCTGGGGTTACCTGACCATTACACAAGTCACAGATTCAAACCATGTCATTGGAAACCTTTTGTGAAAGAGGTGCTCAGTTGTTGGCCTGATTCAGATGAAATTGAAATTGGAAACAGTGAACAAGATAAGGTAATTGTAAGGAAAGTAGAGGGGGAGTATGTGGCATTCAACATGGTCACCGATTACACTGAAAGGCCTAGTTCACTGTCAGATATGTGTTTGTACGACTGGTTCAGACTAAGTGAAAAGATACTACTAAAACCATCCTGGGATAAAAAGGAGAAACATGAAGATTTGGAGGAAGTGGGTTCTGATTCAGAGGACTCTGATGCAGAATTCAATCTCACCAATAGGACAAAAGGGGTGAAACGTACATGGGAAGGTAAAAGCCATAAAGACATTAAACTATCATTCTTATCTAACCACCCTCAAAAAGATAAATATGAAATCAGACTACTTCAAGACCACGAAGCCAATGTGCCAAACTTTCTAGGTGGTCCTTTACCCAGAAGGGACTCAAACAACCAAGAATATTACTCAGCTACAATGTTAACCTTATTCAAACCTTGGAGGCAA
>MU134499.1:102589-117806 GCA_015039355.1 Ramaria rubella
TATGTCCTCCTTCAGACGTGATACACTGACATTTTCAATGCATCTACAGGCAGACTCGGGCATTCGTCCGAGTCTCTAATGTTCAACTCCACAGCTGAGCTGGTGAGTGACACAACCTCATTGGAGGACGTGACACTGGTGTTGCGTCGAGCTTGATAACTTGAGCTCACTGGTGAGTGTTTGTCAATTCCTCTTACCACGAAACTAACATTTTGTGGTACGTCTACAGGATGAGTTGAAACTGATGTTCAACTCTTTCCATTGACCTGTAAAGTCACTGCCGCTGTTGCTCGGTAGTGCGGTGATACCACAAAGATGCTCACTAATGGGTGAGCATCTACTTTCGTTCCCTTTCGTGCACTCCAACTGACCAGCAACGTTAGCTTCAATGGCTGTAACTGCTGGCTTGGATCCCCTGCCCATCGAAGGTACATTTCTGTCCGCGACTATGCCACCTTCTTCCTCCAGTAAACCATCTGACATTTCTGTCAGATTGCTGGTCGAGCTACCCACATGCCACCCTTCAGGCACCATCACATTAAACAACAAGCTCTGTGAGTCTTTCCCAGCCTCACTACATGACGGTACTAATACCGTCATCAATGCAAGACTGGGGTCTTGCATTACACGTGTACTTGGATGTTTATCCAAGTTCTTAACAGAACTACGAGCAGCCTCGCTCTCAAGCGAGGCAGCGACATCATGGAATATAATGTCATGTCAGTATGAGGTGGGACTCGGTGAGTCCACACTTTTCTCAGTTTTTGCGCTACTAATGTATTGTTGTATGTGGACCTAGAAAGGTGGGCTATCGTCCATCTTTTGGCCCTCCCCCATACAACCCTTATGTCTAGCAGACCACCTGCTAGATGAAGACACGACATCGATCTCATGCCTTTGTAGAATCCTTAGGCACAGACTCACAGGTGAGTCTGTCGGTTCCGCTATCCGTTCAAGACTTAAGTCTTGAATTGGATTTGCTGCGTTGTGCTCACACAATGCTCTGCAGGGTAAGGACTTAATATGCGCTGCAGACACATTATTGGACACGTGATTCACATCACATGTTGCTTCAAACTCTTCGGTCAAAGTCAAATGCGAAGGTGAGTCCACCTTCGCGTTCATACTATTAACAAACAGTGTATAGGGAAAGCATGAGCACCAGCTCATGCCTTGATTCACTGGCTCACTAACATTGCGCAACTGCGATGTTCCATCAGAATCCAACGCAACCGCAGTGTTGCATACATTGAGACTGCAGGCTATGGAACTCCTTGGTGAGTTCTCTATCTGCCTGCAAGTAGTGACAATCTGTGTCTGTACAGGTGCAGGCCATGGACTATTGTCCATGGCTTCGTCTTTATTGCCACAAACACCGTTGTTAGACAGTGTTCCACCAAATGAGGACACGACACGAATGTCACATTGATTCAGGCTGCCAGCAGCAGGTCTTGCTTGTAAGTCCGGATCTATCTTTGGGTTGGTACTGACACGATGCGTCTGCACCGGTGTACACCACGGACTTTTGTCCATGGCTTTGTCCTGACGGCTGTGAACACTGCTGCTATACGGTGTTCCATCGGACGATAATGCAATGCTATTGTCACATTCGGATCCTAGGTAAAAATCAGGACTATTTTCTGAGTCCTGTTGACACCCAGTACTGATGCTTCGTGCCTTTTCAGCCATGAAGTCATCGCCACCTTCCACTCATCGATCACGAACCTCAGTTCGTGATGCCTTGATGAGTGAACACGCGACCCTAGGTCACGCCACTGAGGCTTGCTCACAGGTAGATCTGTCCCCACTACCGCTGTACTACTAACTTCTCACGTTACAGATCTAGGTTGGGGGCTTCTGCCCTGGTCTTGTATGACCCAAACGCGACCGCCGTCTTGAGATGATGGTCTGAAGTTGTTGGGGAACGTGACTACCCTGTCGCGCTGCTGGTTCTTTCCAGCAGGACTGGTGAGTGCATTTCTCTGGTCTGCTATCATGCTAACCCTACGTGTTTGCATAGGTATATTCCACTTTGTTAAGTACTTGTTCATCTCCTCCGCAATACTAATATACTGCGCTACAGGTACAACCATCTTTTCAGATCGTCTAGGCGACTCAGATATCTTATCTGAATCTTGACTGGTTACACACAAAGTATGTATGTACTTCGTTTCTCTGTCAATAGACTTCGCTAATACTGCAGTTGTAGTTGCAGCTTCAGCAGCAGCATTTAGGTGGCCTGTCGCCCATGCTGCCTCAACTTCAAAAGCTGACAGGTTGACCATAATAGTATGGTCAACTAGGAGTTTTGCGTGATGCGATTCTCCATTGTTATCAAGTAAGTTTACTGATTATTTGAGAGTTCTACCGGGTTGACCAGTGGTCCCTTCGTGACCTCTTTTCCAGCTACAGTCGATATACAGCTTTGAGACGTAGTATACATCTCATCGCTTAATCTCGTACAAGACGAGACATGAGACAACTCAGGTGAGTACATCTCGTCAATTGGGATGTGTCTTGTTACTGACATATCCTCGACTGATTTCACAGGAGTACAAAGGTTGATAGCGAGGTTACCCACTACGCTAGCACAAGACGAAGCCTTGTGCTCATCAGGTACATATTCTTCCTGATTCTCCCATTGTGTTTCCACTACTGATAATTCTGATTCGGACTGTGTAGAACTACACAGTACACTATTGGCACCTGACGATAGTACTGTCAGGACTGGAGAACTGGACGTCTCCAGTGACGTTCCAGTGGATTTTGTCCATGACGAAACCTCTGAAAAACTAAGTGAGTTCCTTTCTTGCTTTCCTACATATGAGAATTCTGATGAATTCTCATCATCAGCGAGTGTACTTGCTGATTGCAAATGAGACGAAGTTCTATGTGCTGGTTGATGGATTGACAGGAGATCGGACTAGCCAGAGAAGGTCGACAGAGAACGGAAGGGTGACCGGAATCCAAAAGGTGGCTTGGAATTCGTCGGAGGCCGCAAATGGCGTTTTGAGGACATGTGGTCGGAGGCCAACGACTTCGACGATAGGTGCATGCTCTGTCGGATGCGGGGTTTAGAGTGCGTCAATGAGGAGTGGAGGACCAGAAAGTCGTGGAAGTGGGCCTGCCTTCAGTGTCAGAACAACCGGAAGAAATGTACAAGGCCAGACAATGCGGATTTTGCGGCAGAGATGGCGGGGAAGTCGGCGTTACCGGTGTCCAGGTGGGTGCGGATGGAGAACATGGAGGCTGGACCAGGACCGGCAACAAAAAGGTGTTGGGCAGAAGCAGTTGCGGATCGGGATGGGGTGGTGTCGTCGGAGAAAGGTAAAGGAAAAGAGTGGGTGACATAGGACGATGCGGAGGATGAGGCAGAGGATGCAGGGCTTGCGGCGGAGGTCTGCAGGCTCTGAAAGACGATCCATTCCCTCACGAAATGGCTCCGTTACAACGTGGAGGGAATGGCAACTTTCAACGATACATTGAAGAAGTCGCACCCGATAGCGAAGATCAAGTTCAAATTCTGGAAGAAGCAGTGGGAGGTGTACCATGGGGCGTCGGTGCCGCAACCGGAGTTGGGCTCGGAAGCCGAGTTGGAGAATGAGGATGGAAACGTCGGGCTGCAACCGGAGTCGGAGAAGGCGGCAGACAAGGGGAAGGGGAAAGCGAAGGAGGTGGATGACATCGGAATGGATGTTGATGTCGTCCTGGAGATACCAGAAAAGGAGGTTCCAGAGGAGGAGGTTCCAGAGGAGGAGGTTCCAGAGGAGGCAGAAATTGGCCAGAAACCAGAGGCAGAAATTGGCCAGGAACCGGAGATGGGAATTGGCCAGGAACCGGAGATGGGAATTGGCCAGGTGGTGGTGAATCCAGGAGATGCGGATTCGGAGAAACAAGTGGAAGAGGAGTTGGGGAAAACGGCGGGGCTTGACCCAGAGGTCAGTGGGCCAGAGGAGGAAACAATGCAGTGAATAGGAGTCAGAAGGGGAAAGGTAATATAAATAAATCGGAGGAATTTCGGTGAAGTAATGTAGAAGGGTTTAGACAATGAAGTTATGTCTTATTGGTGTAAGATCGGAAAAAGAAACAATCGGAAAAATGGAAAGCTTGGAACAACGGAAATGATTAGATCAATGAAAATGATCAGAAAAACAGAAAACTCGGAAAGATGAGAAACAGTGAATCAAAGGTGTCGGAGAACCAGGGAAGTCGGAACTGGACGAATGTTGGGATTGACTCGGGATCGGGATCGGATGCGTAAGAATTATGAAGAAGTTGAGATGGTCAGAATATCGGGATGTGAATGGTTGTAGATGTCGAAGGAGTTTCGGAATTGTGGGATGTAAATAGTGACTTAGTAGGAATGAAAAATTGAAGCGTTGGGTTGGAAATTGTCAGAAAAGATTGGAGTCGGAGTGGGGGATTGGAATAGATAAGTTGTCAACATAGTGGCTACTCCCCCTTTAAGGTAGACATCCCACTGTCTACCTCAAGCATCAGAAGGTCAGTAAGGAGTTGGAGTGTCAGAGGACTGAAAGGATTCATCGGAAACGTATTGGCTTTCCTAAGGAGATGAATGGTGTCTTTTTGGAAAATTTATTGATAGTGGTCCTGATGTTGTCTGATTGAAACCGTTGTGATCACAGATTTCCTGAGAAATTTGGAGAATATCGGAAGTTCAGACTTGAAGGGGAACAAGAGGAGTGAATCAGAAGTTTGGATATTGGGAGAAGTGTTTGCAGGGGAAACAGAGTAAGGAAGACGTGTAGGGAAGAAAAGGGTGTCGGAAAGGTAGGAATTGAAATGTTCTGGTGGAGTTGTTGGTTGTTTTTTGGAAACATTGGTAAGGTACTTGATATTTGGCCTGGAATATTGTCCTAATGGTTGAAGGGTCAGAATCGGAAACATGAGTCAGAGGATGTACGGATGGTGCATTCATGGATACAAGGGGTTTAACAGCACCTTTTGAAGGAGATCATTATTGTTTCCGAAGGCGGTTTGTCGGTTATTGTCTCATAATGCGGAAATTGGTATTGATGACTAGGCTTAGAGTCGGAGTAACTGCATTGTATCTTGAATAGTCGGATTTGGAAGTCTGGAAATTGGAGGTCGGAAAACTGAATCTTGGACGTGGAAGGATGTCTTTGAGGAGATTTGGCGTTCAGACTTGGAGATTGTCCTGGGGTGTTCTTGAGGAAGTACAGACGTACTGTGCGGAGTGTATCGGATGAAATCCTATAGCTAGAGTCTCGTTAATGTTCTCGAGGTGGTTCTGGCAGAACTAGATGTAAGGAAAATGATTTTTCCAAAGTGAGATTCTCTCCCTCCGATAGATGTGATCTTGTCGGAGTATGTTGCGGAATATTGATGATCACTTGTTGGGAAATGGAAGAATCGATGTAACGGATTTTCCTCTCAGAAATGTGCCGAAGTTTCCACATCGTTGTTGCGAGTTGAGGTTTCAACAAGCATTGATGTTGGACGTTTATGGCAGGTCAAGGATGTCGCAGCGAAGTCGGATTTTGGAGATTCGGAAAAAGGCAGATTGCAAATTTCCTAAGACATGTCATAGAATTGATTCTTCTTGTTGAGGCGTGCGGAATCAGGTACTACCCAATACCCTGTCAATCAATGGATTGTAGTGGGTGGGTTAGTGGCGTTCCCAGCACATCAGAACAATTAGAAACAAGTGTCGTTATATGTAATGTAATAGCGACCGTATTTTTCACTCAACGGGAGGACGTGATTGGTGTGGATTGCCTACTGGGTGTTGTGGCATAGTGTCGTTGGTGATGGAAAGGACGGAGACCGGTGGAAAGCGGGAATCTGAAAGGATGGTGTTTAAACCTAATGATCGGTCGAAACTGTTTGGAAGGGTGATATTTGGAGCTTTGGCAGAATTGTTGGAAGTACGAAGGGTGTTTTCAGAAAGTGTCTGTGGTGTTCTCAGTAAGGCACAATGAGACGTGAACGCGGACTCGTGCTCGAGAGTCTTTGAGCTGTCAGTTGTGGGGATTCGGAAGGTCCTCTAAAGGGACCATGGTGTCGGAATCACTTATCGTGACAGTTGTGGTCTGGTATTTTGCTTTCCTGGAAAGGGATGATGACCTCGGGCATTATTTCACTTATGACCAGGTGTTCCACAGTAGAGGCATAGCTTTTGATCTGCGTCATTGTTTCTCCTGTAGTACTAACTTGCCATCTTGTCCAAGGATGTCGGAAAGTTTCGGTGTCGGCAAAGTCGGGGTTTGGTCAGAAATTGCTGCCGTGTATTGTGAGTCATTATCACAAGGATGGTTGGAAGTCGCATTGTTGATGCTGCTCAGACTTGGGTCAGATTTGAAGTCTTTGTTTGTGAGGCACTTGTTGAAAAGACTGGGGTGTTCATGAATGTTTGATGGGTTGACGACATTTTCGGTAGATCTGTCAGTGTCATCCAAATTGAGTGTTTGAATGTGGGTGTCGGAAGGAATTATAGAAATCAAGAGTGTCAGCTTGTAAATACTGTTAGAGACGTGTGCCGGATTTGACATCGGACTGTTAGGGTTTGCCGGATTTGACGTTGGGGTCGGATTTGGTTGGAGCTCTCGTTGACCGAGGTCAGTAGTCGCAATATTCGGAAATGCGCGGAAATACTGGATGACTCGGAAGTTGGAGATCCGAAGACTGATCTACATGGGTGCTGGCTTCAACTTATGGGTTGCACCCTCTTGGATTTCTAGTGCCCTGGTATTTCGGACTGAAGACCAGAGTGTTATCGGGTTTCTGATTTATCGGGTCTATTCGGAAGGTTAGTGCCAATGATGCGTTGAGACTTATCAGAGGTGAGCGGGGGCTTTGGGTATTCAGGAATGAAATAGGGGTAACGATAAATCAATATTGAGTGAGGGTTAGCTTTACTGGAAAGCGAGTGTAATCAAGGAGGGTTTCAGAATGTCAGATGAGGTAGGGTCAGAATGATCAGAGTGGTCAGAATAATCAGGTACCAAACAAGGTTTGAAGGCCTTATTGCAGGTAGAAGTTTGGAGCAACAAAGTGTAATAAAGGTTGAATGATAGAGGATGGGTGGGATATGTCAAGATGTTACAAGTTATATTGGAGTAACAAGTTGAGGTAACGAGATATGAAGGATGCGAGATGTGAAGAGGGGTATAAGATATACGATATAAGAGATAGAAGGTGATACGAGAGATAGTGACACGAAAAGGTAGTGAAGCAATACAATACGATTTACAAGCTAAAGAAGCTTGATGAAGAGAAAACATATTTAAGACATGCGAGATTCTGAAATCAGGAACAGAAGATAAGGGTGCGTGATACGGAGTTCCAAAATCGGAGCGAATACAGGAATCAAGATAAGACGTATGGGGATAATATCAAGATAGAGCCGTGACTAAGAATAATAATGGGGACATGTCGGAAATAAGCGGAAAAGGCTTATCGGAATATGTGAAACGTCAGAATAACACAGGTCGGATCTGGGATCTAACACCGAGATAAAAACACGCGAAGTTCCAAAAATCACTTGTGTTGGTGCTGCTACATTCAGAATATTCATAAATGCAGGAGAAGACATATACTCTTTTCACTTTATTCCATCATTACCTACATTTAAGTCCAAAAGTTTACTTGCTAGCTCCCACAAACCTGCTCCGACATCACTACTTCATGGCAAAGTCTTACCGACAGATGAAGCAGAACTGCTCGCCAAGGTTGTACCCAACAAATACCTCGATTTTGTTGATGTCTTTTCCAGACAAGAGGCAAAGGCTGTCCCACCTCATATGTCTTACGACCACAAGATTGAAATTGAAGACAACAAACCGCTATTCTATGGACCAAGATACCCAATGTCAGGAGTAGAACTGGAAGCTCTATGTGAATTCCTAGACAATATGCTTGGAAAAGGCTTCATCCAACCATCGATTTCTCCTGGTGGAGCACCAGTACTATTCACTAAAAAGAAAGATGGGGGCCTTCGACTTGTTGTTGACTACCACACTCTCAACAAGATTATGGTCAAGAATTGCTATCCGATCCCCCTCATCGGTAACCTTATCGACCAGCTCAAGTCAGCGAAAATCTACACCAAATTCAATCTATGTACTGGTTACTATAATGTTAGGCTCAAACCCGGCCATGAATGGAAAACAGCCTTCCACACCCAATATGGAGCCTTCGAGTTTTTAGTACTACCGATGGGTCTCACAAACTCTCCAGCAACATTTCAACATTTGATGAATGATATTCTTTGAGATATGACTGATCGCTTTGTTGTAGTCTACCTGGATGACATTCTAGTATTTTCCGACAACATCAACGATCATTGGAAACACGTTCAGCAGGTACTCACTTGTCTTAGAGAACATAACCTTCATATCAAACCCGAGAAATCCATCTTTCACTCTATTTCCATTGAATTCTTAGGTTTCATTGTATCGCCAGCTGGCATATCAATGGACCCTGCAAAAACAGATACAATTGAAGATTGGCCAACACCCAAAACCCGGAAAGATGTCCAGTGTTTTTTGGGTTTCGCCAACTTTTACTGACATTTCATCACTCATTTCTCCGACATTGTACTACCGCTAACACAACTGATGCCTAAGGATACCCCATTTGCATGGAATACACCACAAAACGACACTTTCAAACACCTCAAACTGGCCTTTACTAAGGCACCAATTCTCACTCATTTCAACCCCAATAACCCTATTGTTGTTGAAACTGACGCATCTGACTATGCCATCGCCGCAATCATCTCTCAAATCTCTCCCGACAATGGTGATATCCATCCTATCACTTTCTATTTGTGAAGCATGAATCCAGCTGAGGTGAACTATGAGATACACGACAAGGAACTGCTCACCATCTTTAAGGCCTTTAAACAATGGAGAAACTACCTCAAAGGCGCTACCCATGTAGTACTAATCCTTGTCCTATCCAACCACAAAAACCTCGAATGCTTTGCGATGACAAAGCAACTCACCTGTCAGCAAGCTCGATGGTCGGAATATCTCTCAGGATTCAACTACATTATTCGCTATTGTGCCAGACGTCTTGGAACAAAACCAGATGCACTCACACATCATGGCAACATGTACCCTAAAGGGGGGAGTAGCAACTATACAGAAGCTAATCCTCATAACTTCCAGACCATGTTCAAAGCTGGACAGTTACTTCTGCGAGCCATAGTACTAGACTCAGCCTCACTTCTTTCCTCCATCAAGCAAGGAATTCATATGGACCCCTTCACTCAGACGCATATACAGAGAGACTCCAACAGAAATCACCACCTGCTGATAATTGCCCTGAACCATGGTCCTTATCGACAGACGGTGATTTCCTTCTGTATAATGGTTTATACTACGTACCAGACCACCAGGACCTCCAACTTGACATCCTCAGATCCTGTCACGACCATCAATTATCAGGACACCCAGGAATTGGCAAAACTATTAACAATATTCAACGGTGATACTATTGGCCAAAAATCATCGCTTTCGTTACTGACTATGTTAAGTCTTGTACCCCTTGTCGCAACACAAAATCCATTCACCATAAACCATTTGGACCCCTCAAGTTCTTACCAATTGGAGAACGACCTTGGGATTCTATCTCGATGGATTTTATCGAAGGACCTCCTCTATCTGACAGATTTGACACAATCCTAGTCATCGTAGATAGGCTAACAAAGATGGGTTTATTCATCCCCACATATCATGACATCAATGCTGAAGACGTAGCCATTCTTTTCATTCAACATATCTTCTCTAAGCATGGCACACCATCTGACATTGTCTCTGATCGTGGCAAACACTTTATCTCCCATTTCTGGCAATCGTTATACGAGCTTCTCGACATCAAGGCCAACCTATCGACGGCCTATCATCCCCAAACAGATGGACAAACCGAACAACTCAACCAAGTCCTTGAACAGTACATTCAGATTTATGTTAACTATCAGCAAGACAACTGGTCACATCTCCTACCCCTTGCCGAATTTGCATACAACAACACTTTGCATTCAGCGACACAGGTCACCCCATTCTTTGCAAATAAAGGCTTCCATCCTAACCTCAAAGTTTCCCTTGATACTGTTCCGTCGCACACTGCTCACCAAATGGCTGTAGACTTAAAAGAATTACACCATTATCTCCACGAACAAATTAAGGTAACTTTGGCACAGTATCGAACATCAACCGACAATCGAAACACAGCAATTCCGAAGCTAATAGTTGATGACAAAGTCTGGTTGGACAGCCAAAACATCCAAACCAAGCGACCCTCTAAGAAACTTACTCACCGATGGCTGGGACCTTACCCAATAGTCGAAAAGGTGTCATCACATGCATTTCGACTCAGCTTACCACTAGCATTACAGAAGATTCATCCCGTCTTCCATGTATTGCTATTAGAATCCACGACACCAAGTCTTATCCGAAACCGCAATCCTGACCCTCCACCTCCTGTCGAGGTTGAGGATTCCCTCAAATACGAAGTTGGTTGCATTCTGGACTCCTGACGATGAAGGAATGTTGTGGATCCCTATAATGTACTTATAGTCTCAAGAATCTGCCTATAGGGTTCCAAGTGTTTCTGATCAGTGGTTCTCTTTATATTTCTATTCCTTGTCACTGCTGCTGGGTTCACTATTAATGATCCACAAGAGTCCACAACTTGGGTCGCTGACCTAATACTTGCCAAATCAGTAACTCAGCTTCAACTCAGCTACTGACCAATAATTACCATTATTGTAACTCAGCAGCTGAGGTAAGCCAACTCATTGGTCAGCAGGATCATTAATTAGCTCCACAGCAGGTGACTTCTTATTTATCATCCAATATTAATTAGCTAGAGACATTATGACGTCACTACAACCCCAAATCTGAGCCTGAATGCTATGATATCATTTCAGCATCATAGTTATTTATGAGTCAGTAATTTAGTGACATCATAGTTGTCTCTAGCTAATAGTTAGCTTCATATTAATAGTGTAGAAGCTTCTGGAAGATTCTAACCATATATGGCAGCTGCCAGAACCTTCCAGCAGCTTCCATTCTATTGTTAGACCTTCCTAAAGCGTCTAGGGTGTCTCAGATGTAAAGCTATAAGTATAGCTCTAGGTAGCCTTGCAAAAAGCAATCACACACACACATTTCACACCCCACTTCTGCCTGAAGCCTGAGTCTTCTATCAGATCAGTTCAAGCCTGAAGAACTTGACCTAGCTGAAAAACTCTGTAGGAGCCTCTTTCAGTCTGCCTCTCACCTTGCAGGGGTGAAGCACAATCTCTTCAGCTTTTCGCTGCTTTAGTTGGAGCTCTGTAGTTTGTAGGACCAGAGTTAAAGACTACTAGCTTGTGTAAGCAAACCACCACTTTCCATCTAATTGACACTTTGTTGCTTGTAGGGCCTAAGTCTAATCAAATAACTAGTGTTGGGGTATAGCACACTTTCTATCTAATCAAGCTCTGTTGCTTGTAGGGCCTTAGCTTGATTACTAGCTTGTGTCAGCACAAAGCTACCACACTCTATCTTATCTGGGCACTGTTTGCTTGTAGGGCCTTTGCCTGGCTAACTAGTTTGTGTTAGTGTTGACTTTATCAACTCTCAAGTTAGTTTTAACTTGTTGTTGTTGGTCTTGTCCCTTCACTCCTTGTTTCTTGGCTATCCTTATAGTCCTTCAGTTGAACAGCCATTCAATTGTTTGTGACCTTGAGCCTAGTTGTCCAAGTCTGCTTTCCCCATATTGCATATAAAAACAAAGCATTGGAACCCTGTACACTCTCCCTCATAGTTTCAAGTATTATCTTGACCAGACTAGTAGCCTTGTTACAAGTGCTTTGAATTGCATTGTTACTGCAAAGTAATAGTGTTATTTGAACACTGGAGTAGAATCTCTTAATTGGGTTCTCCATTAAAATAGTCTTTGGTTGATATCCCCTTGAACACTATCAGTGGCTAGACTAAACTTGATTGTGTACCTTACACCAACGTTTAGTTCTGAGTTCACAGTTTCCAAAACAAGGAAACACATACAATATCTTGTTGAATGGAAGGGCTATGAACACACTAGCGACGCAACAAGTTGGGAATATTCCAACAATCTTCAACATGCACTGAAACCTGTCAAAGTGTTTCATGAGGCTTACCCCAATAAGCCCCGACCTTCAAATTCTTCCCTTTAATTATACTTTAGCTAAAACTCTCATTTAATCCAAAAACACTACATGATGATAGTCCTAGCGACGGCATCGGAATTCCTTCCAAAGCAACATCAATCGCACAAGACATCTGAGAAGTCGTTTTTCACACTCTTTCTTCCAAAAAACTTTCATTCTCTTTTAATTAAAATACTTTTCACTCAGATAATACTTCTTAAGGCGACCATTTTTTAATTTCAAAGAGAAGGTTTTCTTATTCACACTCTCCTTATTACTCTTTCACAAAAACTTTTCTAACTTCTTATTTGTGTTCCTCATCCATGCCTGAACCTCCAACATTTCCTTTTGAACCCCCATTACTGCATTGTTAGCAATGATCCACTGTTGTGCTAACTGATCCATCCAATCAGCCCCTTCCACCATCAAATCCTGCAGACTTTGCAAAATGCTGCTTCCGATAACATTGAGATGAAGTCACTTAGAAGGGCGAACAGAAAATTCCCCTGGCGATGAATTCGGAACGAGGTTGAGGGGGCGCTTAGCGTCGCGTGTGGGTTGCGAACAAGTCAAAGGGATAGGAGGCAGAGAAGAAGGACCGGTGATGGCAGATGATGCAGATTCCAGAGGGACTATGCTTTGGGATGACTTGACAATGGCCTTGCCCTTACCTTTGGCAGCCGCTGTCAAAACCGATGCCTCGGCAGTTGGCTGTTTGGTGTGTTTGGCTATACAAGCAGATATTAGCAAAGACGACTACAAATGAACCATCCACTTACAATTTAAACTGCACTGCTTCCCATTGCAACAGCACTGTCCACATGCACACCCTGGCAACCTGTAACACCGATAGCCATGGTGATCACACATCTCACATTTCTTGTCGTTCTTGACCACGACACCCCATCGGACGCTAATAGGAGAACAAGGAGTCAATAAAGAAATTATTTATGTTGACATATACGATGCCAGCAACATGATACGCCGATTGCTCACCATACTCTGCTGGCATAGCCATCTGATGCATATCGGCAATCCCAATGCCACCGAGAAACTTAGCTTCACGTTGTGGAACAATGGCAATATCGTCGTGGGCCAATTGGTCGATCGCTTCATCTGTCAAATCCTCTGTCAACGCCCCTTTACCGAAGAGCGGGACCACTGGGACAGACAGATTCGTCTTTGGCAGTGGAGTGTCGATTCGTGGACTCACTAGGCCCACAGCAGCCATTGCTAAGGGATTGGGTGAAGCCACTGTGAAACCCCCCTATCAACAACAGTCAGGAAAAATCGATAAGGAAAGACTCGATTACTTACCTTCATTACTGATACTCAAGACTTTGCTGCCTCGATATTGCTTTGAATCTTCATCACCTCAGATGGAATCATAAACTTAAGCTGTATGGACAGACGAGCCTCCATTGCAGCCGATAGCTCGTCCTGTTATCAATATCTGTTAGCGACAGCTATCAACAAGAAATGATCCAACTCACATCTATACCCTCCATTTCCTTCACCCGCATCTCAATTTCTTCAAGCGGACTTTCATGCTGTTCGGGTTCAGTCAACACCTTGGTCTGGAACTGTCTTAATAAAGGGTTGAAGGAGGGTGCCATTGGAAGCCAAATGAAGACTCATTCAAGGCTGCACCTGCTTTTATGTTAATGACGCGTGCTGTGCACGGACTAGGTCACATTATTGCTGATACGAAACTCAATGCCTATCAGGACATGCACGGACCACAAGGCTATCCAACTATGTGTCACTGGGTCTCCAGACTAGAAGGGGGGCTATTGTCATGATTCAACACCTAATGACACTTATCACTGTCACCATCCCCTCCACGTCTTACTGACACTAGCAACACTAGTGATATTCGCCATCCAAGATCGAACTTAACAACCAATTGTCAATATATGCGGCTCCAATATCAGTAGATAGGAACATCAATAACTATGAAAGTTATACCTCAATTTAGTATATAGTCCACATAGTATCTATCCGACATCGGTGAATACGCTTAGTATATAACAGTAGGATAGAACACATGTATTTCTTTAGTTCTATTATCATAAGTCTTCCCCCTCTCTGGTGTCATCTACAGTCAAAATGACGAGTCTAACGACTATTCTGAACTCATCATCCTCTCATCTATCTCCATTCTTAAGGATCAACGTTGATAACATCGCCAGAACTTTGTCTGCTAAGTAAACTCTGCTTTCTTCTTTCAAATTCCTTCTCTATCCCAGTTTCAACAAGCAGGCACGATCACGGCAGCATTTCCCTTGCTGTCTCAGTCTGTACACTTTGCATACATCGTCGCTAACACGTTCAACTTCGTCGGAAGGGTTTCTCAACCACAGTTGTTGTTACTGTCTTTGTTCTGTCAAAGATAACAGGTCAAAGGCGGTTTTTGACAGGTTATCGGTGCTACAGGTTGCCAGGGTATGCCTGTGGACAGTGTTGTCACGATGGAAAACAGTGCAGTCTTAATCATAAGTAGTTGGTTTGTCTGTAGTCGCCATCGCTAATCTCCTCTTGTATAGCCAAACACACCAAACAGCAGACTGCTGAAGCCTCAGTTTTGACAGCAGCTGCCAAGGGTAAGGGCAAAGTCATTGTTAAACCGTCCAAGAGCATAGGACCTCTTAAATCCGCATCACCCGCCTTCGCTGGCCCTTCATCCCTTCCTCCTATTATGTCAATCTGTTCCTGCATGCGAGGCGAAGCACCCCTTCAATCTTGTTGCAGATTCATTGCCAGGGGTATCGCCTGTTTGTGCCTCTAAACGATTGCGTCTGGACCTCATCGGAAGCAGCACATTGCCAAGCCTGCAGGATTCGATGGTGGAAGGAGCTGATCAGATAAATAGGTTAGCAAAGCAGTGGATTGTGGCAAATAATGCAGTGATGGAGGTTCAAAAGGAATGTTGGAGGTTCAGGCATGGATGAGGAATACAAATAAAAAATTGGAAAAGTTTTTGTGAAGGAGTGATAAGAAGAGTGTGAATGGTGTAACATAAGAAAAAGTTTCTTTTGAAATGAAAAATAGTTG
>MU134499.1:117831-138759 GCA_015039355.1 Ramaria rubella
GGCAGGCCTCTTCTTCTTCTTCTCCTTTTTACGCTTTTGATCTGCCTGCACTTCTTCTCTGGCAGTCTTTTTGGCATCTCTAAACTTGTAACAAGTTTCAAGAGAATGACCAGGACGATCACAGAATGTGCAAGGACCAGAGGCTTGTGGCAGCATTGGCAGTCATAGCCATTGGACCATTTGCAGGACGAGGAGTACGACTCTGCTCTTCATTGACAAATGCCTGTTTGACTGTGGCATAGTCAAACTTGGGCAACAGCATGAGTGAGGAGACAAAGGCCCTATACTCCTCTGGAAGTGCTCTAACCAAAGCCATTGATGCCAATTCCCCATCAAGATCCTTGACAGTAAAGTCAGGTGGACGCAGTTCTTTCACTTGTTGGATAGCTTCATCAACACGAGTTATGAGAGAACCAAGTGATTCATCTTCCTTCTTCCTGATGCTAAGCAAGACATCATAGGCATTGAATCTAGTAGCAGGATGTTGTTGGAGGTGAACTGATTTGAGTGTGTTCCACATCTCAATGGGATCATCGTCTATAGAACTGACATGAACCTGCTGGGATGACTCCAAGGACAGCCAGATGTCTCCCCATGCTGCATCTCTACGCTTTTGCCAATCCTTCAATTTTTCATCATCTGAATTACTAGGCTTTGTCTCCTGACCACTGACAATACTCCACAAGTTCTTTGTTTTGAGAAAGGCACGCATATTGCCTGACCAGCTAGGATAATTCTTCTCCCCAAGGTGAGGAAACCTGGGACCCTTGGATTCTGCCATGGCACTTGAAAGAAAATAAAAACTATACTAAGTATTTAAAAACACAGTAAAGCAGTTGTGTAGCTTTCCCCACGCAGACCGTGACTAGGCGTTATAGCAGGGTAAGCAGAAAAGTGGCCCACTGAAGTGCACACTCCCAACAGTTCAGAACTGTGACCAGAGTAACTGGTTGAAAAAGCAAGTGTCAGGCAAGAATCGCTTGATGGATCGATGAAATTCCAGGTGAGACAGAGAGGGGAGATGGTGCGGAATCAACTGAAAAGGATGGTTTGGCAACAGTGATGACCAGCGGAGGTGGCAGGCAAAGGTATTGTGTGAGTGTGTGGAATGTCAAAGACAGGCAGTCAGAGTGTGTCCGAAGAATTGATTGTTGCAGCGGAACGGCTGATCTGATTGATCCACGGAAGTAAGCGCCCAGACGGGGAGATGATGCCGAGAACGATGCAAAAATCCGTTGGAAGATATCCGGTGTGGTTAACACACAGGAATACAAAGTTGTGCAATGATGCACAATGGAGGAAAAGTTGGATGAATGAAGAATGATATATAGCAGGCTAACCGCTGGACCGATTCCTTCAAAACCAGGGGTCAAGGTCTGCGACACCGTCCCAAATAGGCGCCCAAAAGAGATTCGACGATAGCAGCCCTACAGCAAGAGCAAGAGTCGAAATAAGAGGCAAGGAAAGGTGGATGCAGATGAGCTGAAGGGGTAAAAGTAGTCACAGAGGGCTACAGTGAACTGAGGGTGGTCTGAGGCGTGGTAGGGGGATGGATGACGCCTAAAAGGCCTAATACCAAGGAGATTTTGGTCCAGGAACCTTTCTAGACAGAGCTGTGAGTGATTTTAATATCACAAAGCGAAAATTGACACTAGAAAGTGGCAGGAAAGGATGGATAAGGCAGATCAAAGCCCGGGGCCCATAACCTGTTGAAAGTGGACGCTTCAGGGCCTATTTAGACCAGGGGACACTGTCACAGCACTGGGAACAGTGGATGGATACTCAGTTAGAGAGTCGGTAAAGAAAACAGAGTGTAACTACACATACCTGGGAACAGTGGATGGATACTCAGTTAGAGAGTCATCCACCCAGTTCCCCCACGCTTTAGGGCGCTTAATAAGCGCCCAAAGCGGAGTCAAAATACATCCAAGAAAAGAAACAACAATATCCAAGCAACTACACAAGCTAGAGCGATGGGACAACCACCAAATTCAACATAGGCCAATGACTGTAAGCAATGGTGCCTAGGGTGTACAGGAGGCAGTTGAAGCAATATGGAGTGGACGTTCAGAAGAGAGGGTGGTTGAATGTGTCAGATGCAGACATAGATATATGCAATATGCATACTGATGGGTCCTGCCCTAGACATCCTATGCCAAACCAGCAGAGTGTGCATGTGTCTTCAACTGAGAGATAAGTATGTCAAGAATCCACAAATGCCGAAACAAATGAATTGAAAACACACCTCACCCCTCCATATTTATGACTTGAGTGCGTGCTTTTAGGTTTGGTCATACCATCAAATCTATCAGCCAGGGGCCTGTCACATAGTACTCATCAAGAAGAGCCCCATCCAAATAAAACTGGGCACTGGGCACGTTAGGACTTGAGTGTTGATAATTGTCTGTGCCTGTGGATGATCAGTGGAGCAGTGTTGTTTGCAGTCAGATAGCTTGAAATGGAGACTAACTCATAGCAAATGGGCTTTAATTCACAACTTCCAAGAATCTCATGCCAATTCTAGCCCATAGGAGCCTCCAGTGCCATTGCTAGACGTAGGGTAATGGCCGGATTAATGATGCTGTGATTACATCATCAATATCCTACTTCAAAACCGGGGGATGCTTAGAAACACAAGGAGTTCAGGATTTCAAGAAACTACTGCATACATATGTCTTGTAATCGGGTATACAATGTCCATGCAATGACCGAGACCACAAAACCCATTGGAAGCTGACCACCACCACCTAGTGATCATCGGATTATCCCATGTTGTATCTGAGACGGAGTTTGAACAATTTTCTAGTCGTGGGGAGTATTACATCTATTCATCAACTCTATTTGTGGGAAAGACAATAGGAAACGGCAGATGAACTTTTGATATCCTACAGGACAGTACAAACAATTCCTGTCGGACTTTGTCCTCCTAGGGAATCGTAACACCTGAGTCCCTCTCATATGTTGCCTTCACCATTCAACAGTCCGACTTTTAGAGGGCAACCCACCTGCTTTCAACAGCAGACAATGACAAGGATTTCCAAGAATGCCTCCTTCCGCTCCGCCACCTAGTCCAACAGTCTCAACTACGTCGCATCGCCAAAATGTGTTGACACTGTCACAACCTCAATCCATGCCTCCTGGATGCCCTTTGGGACCCCCAGGACAATCACCTCCCCCAGGATTCCCTAGCAGACCACCTCCTGGGCCTCCTGGCAGACCCCCTCCCTTTGGAGGACCACCTGGAGCACTCTTTGGTGGGGACCTCCTGGCAATCCCTTCGGAGGACCACCACCTGGGGGACCAGCAAACGGTCCCTGGTACCAACCTTATGGCGTCCCTTACTATGTAATGACACAATCACAACATGAAACCGATTCCAAAATTGGTAAACCAACTCACTTTGATGGTACCAAACCAGAATCTATCTGAGCATTTATCACTCAGTGCATTATGGCTTTCAACAACAAACCTCGAAAGTTTTCAACCGATTGCCAATGCGTCGCATATGTGGCCTCCTATCTCTCCAGGATTGCTCTCGATTGGTGGCTTCCCGACCTCACTGCATCACCCAAAACAACCATCTGAACCAACTGGGATGAATTCATTATCGCTCTCAACCAATCATTTGGACAACCTGACCTCGCTCAGTCTGCCCAACAATCAATCCGACAGCTCAGAATGAAGGATAATCATGGTGTGAATAAATACATGATTAAATTTGCTGAACATGCTCCTCATACAGGTTGGAACAACCCTGCTCTTTATGATGCATTCTACAAAGGTCTTGCCAAATGCATCAAAGACCATCTTCTGTCGCTACCATGAGCGACAACCCTCGACACCCTCAAGCAACAAGCCCTGGAATGCGACAATCGCTACTGGGCTCGCCAGAACGAGAAGATCTCTCATGCTACATCAGCTTGGCAGGCTGGAAGCACTTCGACATACACAAAGGAACCCCGAATGCAAGCCATTCGAACAAAGAGGCAATAATTACTCCAGTGAAAAATCAAAACCGTAGCAAGGAGGAACAACAGATCGAAAAGACCTCAGCAGTGTGCTCAATAACACTGGTCATTTGACTGACACTGAGAAGGAGTGCTGTAAAGCCAAAGGCTTGTGTATTTATTGTGGAGAAAAACCCTGACCATCACAGTCACGACTGTATCTATGCGAAGAGCCCACAACAAGCATCAGGACGAGCCACCTTCACCATTTCTGCAGAACCTCAATTGGCAACAAGAGGTTATAGATGAGGAACCTCAATCCGGTGTAAAACTAATCAGCGATCCATCAGATCGAGAACACAAAGGGAAATCGCAGGAAAACTGCACACAATTCCCTCTGTACAACAATACTTGGGACTGTGAAAATTGATCTGGCATAAAATTCATGATTCATAAAAATCCCTCTGATCATTCTGATCCTGTAGCTACTCAAATAGACCCTGATGCACAACATCAAATTTTATTCACGCACAATCAACGACACAACTTCCGACCATCTGACAATCTCCATCCCAAACAGTCTCTCAATGTCTATTCGACCAAAAACCTGACACTAGTGGTTTCAATTTTCTCACGAATACAAATGGTCTCAAAACTACGATCTCTTTGCACAATTCATCATCCCAAACTCTATCACTTCGCACACTCAACTTCATCCATCATGTCCCCGATGATACAAAGGTGCTCCCCTGACTAAAAACCACAAACCTGACAATCGACTGAGGAAATGTCACTTCAAGTACAATCCGGCACTGGCTTGACGCTTCCAATGATGACCACGGCCATGAACTGTATCACAAGCAATGCAGGACATCCAATTGGGAATACTACCGACAATATTCGATAACATGCGCCAAAACCTGCAAACTTCACAAGGCTCACCCCCTTCGATAAGTCCCTCAACCTTAAAAAACTATATCTGCCACTCATACTTTAGCTAAAACCTTCGTGAAATCCAAGTGCTCTCAATCTGAATCTCCTATCTGCAGGTCACCAACGACACAAAGATATGCCAACTACGTCTTCTGACACCATTCTACCTTTTCCCGACGGATTCATTTTACAAATATTCAAAAAACACTATTTTTCCAAAAATAACTTTTGTTGATGACTACAGCATTCAGGAATTTCATAAATCCATCAAAAGACATATACTTTTTCACTTATATTCCATCATTGCCTACACTCCATTCTGAACCTCATCACTGCTAGCTCCCACAAACCTGCTCCGACATCCTACTTTATGGAAAAGTCTTACCAACATCCAAACCTGAACGGCTTGCCAAAGTCATACCCAATGAGGACCTAGATACTGCAATTCTTTTCCAGAAGAACAAACAGCCGATACCACCTCATAGATCTTAGACCACAAGATTGAATCGATGAACAAACGGCTACCTCATGAACCAATAAACCCAATAGCAGGAGTAGAATGGGAAGCTCTATGCAAATTCCTAAGACGCTATGCTTGGAAAGGCTTACAACGACAATCGATTACCCCTGGCAGCACCAGTCAACTGATTCAGCTAAGAAGATTGATGGGGGCCTTCGACTAGCATGGCGACTACAGCAAACTCAACTAATAGATTAGACTGCAAAGGGATCGCGACACAATCCCACACACCAGCAACCTTAGTGACCAATGCAAATCAGTCAAAAACTCACCTTTGATCTTCATGCTGGTTACGAACAATGACTTAGCTCAAACCCGGCAGTGAATGAAAAACAGCCTTCAGCACGATATGGAGCCTTTAGAGTGTTTAGTACTACAGATGAGACAGCAAGGAAACTCTCCAGCGACATGCCAACATTTGACGATACAAAAGACTTTGAAACAAGACTGAGCGTTTTGTTGAAGACAACCTGGATGACATCTAGTTTGTCCAACAAAAACAAAGATCAGTGGAAACACATTCAAAAGGTCCTACACTCATCTCAGTGGAACACAACCTTATATCAAGCCCGAGAAATACATCTGTCATCTATTACCGTTGAATACTTAGGTTTCATCATCTCGACAGACACTATAATGGACCTAGAGATAAACAGAGGCAATTCAAGGTTGAGCCAATACCCATTGAACCCACAAAGATGAACAGTGCTTATTGGGTTTAACCAACTTGTACAGATGAATCATCACTAGTGTTGCTAAAGTGTCTGCCAGTGACACGTGATGCGTATGGAGACAGTGATAAGTGTCATTAGGTGTTTGAATCATGACAGTAGCCCCCCTTCTAGTCTGGAGACCCAGTGATAGGGATGCCTTATCAATGTAATGATAGCTCTCAAGAATCTGACGATAGTGAGGTGCAGCAAGAGTTTCAGAAAAGTAGTTGCACCTTATACTCTTCATTTTTTTGCAACAGCTGCCTAGTTGACATTAATTCCAAGAGAGCCCAAAACTTGGGATGCTGACCTAACACATGAAATCCAGAACTGAGATTCAACTCAATGCTGCTTATAAATAATTACATTTATTGTACTCACAGCTGTCGGTAATCAACTATTGGTCAACATAAAACCATTAATGGACACGATTCAGCTAAGTTATTTCATCTAGTTCCTAAATTAGCTATTAATAGTCAGCGAAGACAGTGTCAAATGATGTTAACATATCGAGCCTCTCTGGCCAATCAGAGTGTTGTATATTAATAGTGTGTAGAAATGGCTTAGAAGCTGATGGAAGGCCTGTCCATATAAGGAAACTGCCAACAAACCTTCCCCAGGTTCCACCAGTTTACAGACCTTACAAAAGCAGATAGACATGGCCCAGATGTAGTGCTATTCCACAATGTAGCTCTAGGTGGCATATGCTAGAGAAGGCAATCAACCAATTTCAGCACTCCACCTCTGCATGAAGCTGAGCCTTCTACCAGAATCAGATCACGCCTCAAGAACTTAACCTAGCTGAAAAACTCTGTAGGAGCCTCTTTCAATTTGCCTCTCACTTTCAACAAGTAAGGCACAATCACTTCAGCATTTCACTGCTACAGTTCCAGATCTGTAGTTTGAACGAACAGCGTTAAACACGTACAGCTTGTGGAAGCAAAACCACACTTTCCATCTAGTGTAGGGCCAAAGATACAAATGCGGCTTGTGTTGGGTATCATCACTTCTAATTGATTGAAGCTGTTGCCTGTAGGACAAAGTTAGTATACGTTGGTAACAACACGACCACTACTAATCATAATACTTGGTTGCATGTAGGGCCAAAGTCTAATCAATACAGTCTTGTATAGAACACTTCCTATCGAATCAAACTCTGAAGCCTCAGCTTGATCACCAGCTTGGGTAAGCACAAAGCTAAACACTCATATCTTAAATGGGCACAGTCGCCTTGCAGGCCCTTTCCCTGCCTAACTAGTTGTGTAAGTGTTGACTCTATCAACTCTCAAGATACTTTTAATCTTGCTGTTGTTGATCATGGCCTTTCGCTCCTTGTGCCTCTGGCTATCCGTCTAGACCTTCAGTTGACAAGCCATTCAATGGTTGCGACCTGTGAGCCTAGTAGTCCAAGAATGGATTGCCCCAAATAATGCACTGATAAAAACAAAGCATTGGAACCCAGTACAGTCTCGCTCATAGATACAAATAAAAACTTGACAGAAAAGTACCTTGTACAAGTGATAAGAATTGCATTGTGTACCACAAAGAAATAGTGTCATTTGAACAACAAAGTAGAAGCTCTTAATTGGGTTCTCCGTTAAAATAGGCATTGGTTGATAGCCCATATGAACACTATCAGATGGCTATGACTAAACAGAGTATGGTGTACCTTACACCAACATATCATGTTGCTGACATCGTACAGTGTCAACAAAAACCCAATGACGCATACTCAGACTAGCCTTGTGCTCCTATTAGCATGTCCTGATAGGCAGTCGAGACTCAAGAACGACAAGATAATGTGGCCAGATCCGTGTGCATCACCATGGCTATCGGTGTTACAGGTTGCCAGGGTGTGCATGTGGACAGTGCTGTTGCAATGGAAGCAGTGCAGTTTAAATTGTAAGTGGATGGTTCATTTGTAGTCGTCTTTGCTAATATCTGCTTGTATAGCCAAACACACCAAACAGCCAACTGCCGAGGCATCGGTTTTGACAGCGGCTGCCAAAGGTAAGGGCAAGGCCATTGTCAAGTCATCCCAAAGCATAGTCCCTCTGGAATCTGCATCATCTGCCATCACCGGTCCTTCTTCTCTGCCTCCTATCCCTTTGACTTGTTCGCAACCCCCACACGCGACGCTAAGCGCCCCCTCAACCTCGTTCCGAATTCATCGCCAGGGGAATTTTCTGTTTCGCCCTTCTAAGTGACTTCATCTCAATGTTATCGGAAGCAGCATTTTGCAAAGTCTGCAGGATTTGATGGTGGAAGGGGCTGATTGGATGGATCAGTTAGCACAACAGTGGATCATTGCTAACAATGCAGTAATGGGGGTTCAAAAGGAAATGTTGGAGGTTCAGGCATGGATGAGGAACACAAATAAGAAGTTAGAAAAGTTTTTGTGAAAGAGTAATAAGGAGAGTGTGAATAAGAAAACCTTCTCTTTGAAATTAAAAAATGGTCGCCTTAAGAAGTATTATCTGAGTGAAAAGTATTTTAATTAAAAGAGAATGAAAGTTTTTTGGAAGAAAGAGTGTGAAAAACGACTTCTCAGATGTCTTGTGCGATTGATGTTGCTTTGGAAGGAATTCCGATGCCGTCGCTAGGACTATCATCATGTAGTGTTTTTGGATTAAATGAGAGTTTTAGCTAAAGTATAATTAAAGGGAAGAATTTGAAGGTCGGGGCTTATTGGGGTAAGCCTCATGAAACACTTTGACAGGTTTCAGTGCATGTTGAAGATTGTTGGAATATTCCCAACTTGTTGCGTCGCTAGTGTGTTCATAGCCCTTCCATTCAACAAGATATTGTATGTGTTTCCTTGTTTTGGAAACTGTGAACTCAGAACTAAACGATGGTGTAAGGTACACAATCAAGTTTAGTCTAGCCACTGATAGTGTTCAAGGGGATATCAACCAAAGACTATTTTAACGGAGAACCCAATTAAGAGATTCTACTCCGGTGTTCAAATAACACTATTACTTTGCAGTAACAATGCAATTCAAAGCACTTGTAACAAGGCTACTAGTCTGGTCAAGATAATACTTGAAACTATGAGGGAGAGTGTACAGGGTTCCAATGCTTTGTTTTTATATGCAATATGGGGAAAGCAGACTTGGACAACTAGGCTCAAGGTCACAAACAATTGAATGGCTGTTCAACTGAAGGACTATAAGGATAGCCAAGAAACAAGGAGTGAAGGGACAAGACCAACAACAACAAGTTAAAACTAACTTGAGAGTTGATAAAGTCAACACTAACACAAACTAGTTAGCCAGGCAAAGGCCCTACAAGCAAACAGTGCCCAGATAAGATAGAGTGTGGTAGCTTTGTGCTGACACAAGCTAGTAATCAAGCTAAGGCCCTACAAGCAACAGAGCTTGATTAGATAGAAAGTGTGCTATACCCCAACACTAGTTATTTGATTAGACTTAGGCCCTACAAGCAACAAAGTGTCAATTAGATGGAAAGTGGTGGTTTGCTTACACAAGCTAGTAGTCTTTAACTCTGGTCCTACAAACTACAGAGCTCCAACTAAAGCAGCGAAAAGCTGAAGAGATTGTGCTTCACCCCTGCAAGGTGAGAGGCAGACTGAAAGAGGCTCCTACAGAGTTTTTCAGCTAGGTCAAGTTCTTCAGGCTTGAACTGATCTGATAGAAGACTCAGGCTTCAGGCAGAAGTGGGGTGTGAAATGTGTGTGTGTGATTGCTTTTTGCAAGGCTACCTAGAGCTATACTTATAGCTTTACATCTGAGACACCCTAGACGCTTTAGGAAGGTCTAACAATAGAATGGAAGCTGCTGGAAGGTTCTGGCAGCTGCCATATATGGTTAGAATCTTCCAGAAGCTTCTACACTATTAATATGAAGCTAACTATTAGCTAGAGACAACTATGATGTCACTAAATTACTGACTCATAAAATAACTATGATGCTGAAATGATATCATAGCATTCAGGCTCAGATTTGGGGTTGTAGTGACGTCATAATGTCTCTAGCTAATTAATATTGGATGATAAATAAGAAGTCACCTGCTGTGGAGCTAATTAATGATCCTGCTGACCAATGAGTTGGCTTACCTCAGCTGCTGAGTTACAATAATGGTAATTATTGGTCAGTAGCTGAGTTGAAGCTGAGTTACTGATTTGGCAAGTATTAGGTCAGCGACCCAAGTTGTGGACTCTTGTGGATCATTAATAGTGAACCCAGCAGCAGTGACAAGGAATAGAAATATAAAGAGAACCACTGATCAGAAACACTTGGAACCCTATAGGCAGATTCTTGAGACTATAAGTACATTATAGGGATCCACAACATTCCTTCATCGTCAGGAGTCCAGAATGCAACCAACTTCGTATTTGAGGGAATCCTCAACCTCGACAGGAGGTGGAGGGTCAGGATTGCGGTTTCGGATAAGACTTGGTGTCGTGGATTCTAATAGCAATACATGGAAGACGGGATGAATCTTCTGTAATGCTAGTGGTAAGCTGAGTCGAAATGCATGTGATGACACCTTTTCGACTATTGGGTAAGGTCCCCAGCCATCGGTGAGTAAGTTTCTTAGAGGGTCGCTTGGTTTGGATGTTTTGGCTGTCCAACCAGACTTTGTCATCAACTATTAGCTTCGGAATTGCTGTGTTTCGATTGTCGGTTGATGTTCGATACTGTGCCAAAGTTACCTTAATTTGTTCGTGGAGATAATGGTGTAATTCTTTTAAGTCTACAGCCATTTGGTGAGCAGTGTGCGACGGAACAGTATCAAGGGAAACTTTGAGGTTAGGATGGAAGCCTTTATTTGCAAAGAATGGGGTGACCTGTGTCGCTGAATGCAAAGTGTTGTTGTATGCAAATTCGGCAAGGGGTAGGAGATGTGGACCAGTTGTCTTGCTGATAGTTAACATAAATCTGAATGTACTGTTCAAGGACTTGGTTGAGTTGTTCGGTTTGTCCATCTGTTTGGGGATGATAGGCCGTCGATAGGTTGGCCTTGATGTCGAGAAGCTCGTATAACGATTGCCAGAAATGGGAGATAAAGTGTTTGCCACGATCAGAGACAATGTCAGATGGTGTGCCATGCTTAGAGAAGATATGTTGAATGAAAAGAATGGCTACGTCTTCAGCATTGATGTCACGATATGTGGGGATGAATAAACCCATCTTTGTTAGCCTATCTACGATGACTAGGATTGTGTCAAATCTGTCAGATAGAGGAGGTCCTTCGATAAAATCCATCGAGATGGAATCCCAAGGTCGTTCTCCAATTGGTAAGAACTTGAGGGGTCCAAATGGTTTATGGTGAATGGATTTTGTGTTGCGACAAGGGGTACAAGACTTAACATAGTCAGTAACGAAAGCGATGATTTTTGGCCAATAGTATTCACCGTTGAATATTGTTAATAGTTTTGCCAATTCCTGGGTGTCCCTGATAATTGATGGTCGTGACAGGATCTGAGGATGTCAAGTTGGAGGTCCTGGTGGTCTGGTACGTAGTATAAACCATTATACAGAAGGAAATCACCGTCTGTCGATAAGGACCATGGTTCAGGGGCAATTATCAGCAGGTGGTGATTTCTGTTGGAGTCTCTCTGTATATGCGTCTGAGTGAAGGGGTCCATATGAATTCCTTGCTTGATGGAGGAAAGAAGTGAGGCTGAGTCTAGTACTATGGCTCGCAGAAGTAACTGTCCAGCTTTGAACATGGTCTGGAAGTTATGAGGATTAGCTTCTGTATAGTTGCTACTCCCCCCTTTAGGGTACATGTTGCCATGATGTGTGAGTGCATCTGGTTTTGTTCCAAGACGTCTGGCACAATAGCGAATAATGTAGTTGAATCCTGAGAGATATTCCGACCATCGAGCTTGCGACAGGTGAGTTGCTTTGTCATCGCAAAGCATTCGAGGTTTTTGGTTGGATAGGACAAGGATTAGTACTACATGGGTAGCGCCTTTGAGGTAGTTTCTCCATTGTTTAAAGGCCTTAAAGATGGTGAGCAGTTCCTTGTCGTGTATCTCATAGTTCACCTCAGCTGGATTCATGCTTCACAAATAGAAAGTGATAGGATGGATATCACCATTGTCGGGAGAGATTTGAGAGATGATTGCGGCGATGGCATAGTCAGATGCGTCAGTTTCAACAACAATAGGGTTATTGGGGTTGAAATGAGTGAGAATTGGTGCCTTAGTAAAGGCCAGTTTGAGGTGTTTGAAAGTGTCGTTTTGTGGTGTATTCCATGCAAATGGGGTATCCTTAGGCATCAGTCGTGTCAGTGGAAGTACAATGTTGGAGAAACAAGTGATGAAACATCGGTAAAAGTTGGTGAAACCCAAAAAGCACCATACATCTTTGAGAGTTCTGGGTATTGGCCAACCTTGAATTGCATCTGTCTTCTCCAGGTCCATTGATACGCCGGCTGGCGAGATGATGAAACCTAAGAATTCAACGGAAATAGAGTGAAAGATAGATTTCTCAGGCTTGATATGAAGGTTGTGTTCCCTGAGATGAGTGAGGACCTTTTGAATGTGTTTCCAATGATCGTTGATATTGTTGGACAATACTAGAATGTCATCCAGGTAGACTACAACAAAACGATCAGTCATGTCCCAAAGTATATTGTTCGTAAAATGTTGAAATGTCGCTGGAGAGTTTGTGAGACCCATCAGCAGTACTAAAAACTCAAAGGCTCCATATCGGGTGCAAAAGGCTGTTTTCCATTCATGGCCGGGTTTGAGCTGAACATTATAGTAACCAGCATGAAGATCAAATTTGGTGTAGATTTTCACTGATTTGAGTTGGTCAATAAGGTTGCTGATGAGGGGGATTGGGTAGCGATCTTTGACTGTAATCTTGTTGAGAGCGCGATAGTCGACAACAAGTCGAAGGCCCCCATCTTTCTTCTTAGTGAATAGTACTGGTGCTCCACCAGGGGAAATCGATGGTCGGATGAAGCCTTTTCCAAGCATATCGTCTAGGAATTTGCATAGAGCTTCCAATTCTACTCCTGACATTGGGTATATTGGTCCATGAGGTAGCAGTTTGTTGTCTTTGATTTCAATCTTGTGGTCGTAAGATCTATGAGGTGGGACGGCTTTTGCTTCTTGTCTGGAAAAGACATTGACAAAATCAAGGTACTCATTGGGTACGACTTTGGCAAGCAGTTCCACTTGGTCTGTTGGCAAGACTTTGCCATGAAGTAGTGATGTCGGAGCAGGTTTGTGGGAGCTAGCAAGTCAACCTTCAGACCAGAGTGTAGGCAATGATGGAATAAAGTGAAAAGAGTATATGTCTTCTCCTGCATTTATGAATTTCCTGAATGCAGCAGCACCAACAAGAGTGATTTTCGGAACTTCGTGTGTTCAAATATTGGTAATGAATCCGTCGGGAAAATGTAATGGGTCACATGATGTAGTTGGCATATTTGTGTTGATTGGTGACCAGAAGATAGGGGAGTCAGATTGAGAGCAATTGGGTTTCAAAAGGATACCTGATGGTGGCGATATAGTTGCTGAAGAACCAGGGACTATCGAAGGGGGTGACCCTGAAGAAGTTTGAAGTTCTGGGATGGTATCGAAAACTGAAGGTAGCATCAATTGGATGTCCTGAATGGTTGTGATACAGGACATGGCAGTGGTCATCATTGGAAGCGTCAAGCCAGTGCCGGATTGGAATTGAAGTGACATTGCCCAGTCGATTGTCAGGTTTGTGGTTTTTAGTCAGGGGAGACCTATGACAATCGGGGCTGATGGATGAAGTTGAGTAATGAGAAGTGATAGAGATTGAGATGATGAATCAGGAAAAGAGATAGTAGTTTTGAGGTATTCGTGGAAGAAACCACTAGTGGCAGGCTTTCCATCGAATAGACATAGAGAGACTGGTTGAGAAAGAGATTGTCAGATGGTTGGAAGTTGTGTTGCTAATTGTGCGTCAATAAAATTTGATGTTGCCCCAGAGTCTATGAGAGTAGCTTGTTAGAACCCAGATTCATTCCCAGCTTTTTTGCTTTTCTCTGACATATTCCGATCCGTATTTCTGACTTCCTCCACCCGTTTTTGCTTATCTCCATCCCATCTATATTTAGTCATTTTCATCAGAGATCTACATCTCTGGTCTTATGTCCATATTTACTTTCTACCCCAATCCCGTATTCGCTCCGTTTTGGATTTCCGTGTTCGTATCTTTCTGATTCGGATTGTATCGATTCGTTATATATGACTCCTCCATGTACTCATTAATCAGTTCAAATATTGACCCACCTTGACTCGATAACTTCTCACTTCCGTCTCTAAGTCTTATCCGACTCTCCAATCTTGTCTGACGCCTCTGACATTCTGACCTTCTGAAATACCAGGACATGAAGGATCCAAGAGGGTGCAACCTATAAGTTGAAGCCAACATCCGTACATCTCGACTTCCGACTCCAATCCCGAACTCTGACATTTCAACAATTCTAACATCTGACGAGAAGGAATCCAGTCCATAACAGTATATTCGAATAAAACTCTTTATCCATTCATTATGCCTTCTACCAGATCCCATATTGTCACCGGCATCACAGACCCTGGATCTAGCCTCCCAAATAACAAACCAGAAGACAACCCTGGTGATGATGACAACATCAACAACAATGAGGATGGTGATGACGATGAAGAAGATGAGGGGAAGGCTATGTTAAAAGCTTTAAAACAGATAGCCAAGCACATAGGAACTCCAAACAAGGTCAAACTGGAAAAACCAAGCTCCACGAAACTGACACCTTCAACGGATCGGATTCCTGAACACTCCATCCCTTCCTCCTTCAATGCAAGATCCACTTCCGCGATCGTCCTCAGACCTTTTCCAGTGACGAAGATGGCTTCAGATTTTTTTGAGCCTGAACTCTTAGACGACGATGCCTTCCAAGACCTGCTCTGGCTTACACACTATCAAGACTTCACGACAGTACGCTGAGAGAATTTCAGAGCTTACGATCCCATCAGCAATGTGGAAACCAAACTCGACAATCTCCAAATGCGCGACAACCAATGCATCATGAAGTTCATCATAGAGTTCAACTGCCTAGCTGCTAGAGTCAATTGGGGCGATGCCACCCTTTGTAAGAGTTTTTATACTAAACTTCCCATCATATTAAATATATTCTTGCAACCCGGGACAAAGCTGACACGCTTCCGGAACTCCAACAACTCACGCAAACCATCGACAGCCGTTATTGGGAATGATGAGGTGAGGTCAACCGCACCACCACTTCCAACAATAACTATTCCGGTAACAGCCACAAATCGGACAAGCAAGAATCCCGATCAAACCAATCGCAGAAGAGGACAAACAACAACAACAGTTCGGCTTCCGCCTCTTCTACCAAACCTCAGTCCTCCACATCAAATTTCTGAAAAACTCCGGATATTCCCAACATACTCGGAAAAGACGGAAAACCAACGCAACAGGAGAGACAGCGACACATGGACCAAAACCTTTGCATGTTCTGTGGGAAACCTGGGCATATCGCAAAGGACTGTCCACGATCAACCTCTTTTAATGCTCGATTGAAGGCCCAGACGGCCTCCGCAATTTCGAGCAAACCTGAGTCCAAGGCCGAACCTGCGGCCGTTACGAATTCAAAAAAAATAATAGGCAGCTCTGAGACCTCCGCACAGACCCAGAGTTGCGTTGATTCCATCTGTGTGTTTTCCGAGGTCTGACTCAATGCTTCTGCTCTTTCAAAATCTGATTCTCTTACTATACAACTGACTTCCAACATTATTCTGAATGCTAACATTCAAGCTCTCGTGGACTCCAGTTCCACTCATTGTTTTATAGACTCATCATTTGCTTCCAAGCTTCCACTGGAGTTCCACAACATTCCGCAAATCCCACTAAAACTTTTCGACAGCACTTCTAACGTCTCAATCATGCAGGCTATTGATATGCCAATCTGCTTTCCGTCTGGTGAAAATCAGGTTGTTGCTATGTATGTAACACCGCTTGATTCTAGCTGCTCCGTCGTGCTAGGCAACAGCTGGCTCACCCGCTACAATCCGTTGATTGACTGGGTATTGAGTAGTATATTGTTCCGCATTCCTCAACAGCAAGATTCAATTCCGACGTCACTCTCCGTGAAATCTGCCTCTGCGGTTCCCGGAATCTTGAAATCCAATCGCGCAGACACCCCTTCAACATCCGAACAAGACTCACCTATCAACCTAGTCCCTGCTTCTGCATTCGCTCACTTGTGCAAACTAGGCAACGAGGAGATCTTTAAGTTATGCGTATTTCCGAAAGGAAGATCCACTTCCATCATTGACACTTCCCCGAATCCCAATCCAACAGCCAATCTCGATGGCATTCCATCAGAATATCACGAGTTTTCCGACATCTTCAGCAAGAAGAAAGCGGAAATCCTTGCCGATCATTGACCGTACGATCTCAAGATTGACCTGCTAGAGGGAGAGAGTCCCCCCTTGGGAACCATTTATTCCCTATCTCCAGTTGAGCTAGAAACACTCCAAAATTCATTGACGAGGCACTAGCCATAGGATTCATCCGCCCGTCACTTTCTCCGCACGGTGCTCCGGTACTATTCTCGAAGAAAAAATTAGGCAGACTCCAACTCTGCATTGATTTCCGTGGTCTCAACAAAATCATAAAAAAAGACTGATATCCGCTTCCCCGACTTTCTGACCTTTTGGAAAGCCCTGGAAAAGCGTGGATTTACAGCACAATTGATCTCTGACATGCTTACCATTTAGTCCGCATTAGAGAGGGCAACGAGTGGAAAACCACATTCAGGACCTGATCTGGTTCCTTTGAATGGTGTGTTATGCCCTTCGGTCTCACTAACGCACCAGCTGCTTTTCAGCGATTCATGAACGACATATTCAGTGACATGCTCGACTTTTCAGTCCTCATCTATTTGGATGACATATTAGTTTACTCCAACAACCTGGAAGAACATGAAGAACATGTCTGCGAAGTCCTCCAACGTCTCCAAAAAAATCGACTTTATGCAAGATCTGACAAATGCAACTTCCACAAGACAACGGTGGAATATCTCAGATACATACTCTCTCTGGAAGGACTTTCAATGGCAGACGATAAAATCAAAGTAATCCAAGAATGGCCTGAACCCCGAAAAGTAAAAGATATCCAATCCTTCCTAGGTTTTGTGAACTTTACTGATGCTTCATTCATAACTATTCTAACATCGGCTTACCCGACTTACTCTGAAATCTGTAAAGTGGAACTTCTCTGATGAGTGTCGGAAATCGTTTGAAACACTTAAGACAGCCTTCACCACAGACAGCTCCGATCCTTACGCACTGGATTCCCAATTGTTAACTCATCATGGAAACTGACGTTTTGGACTATGCCCTTGTGGCAATCCTCTCTATCATTTCTCCAGAAGATGGCGAAATTCACCCTGTAGCTTTTCATTCCAGAACTTTCACTGCCCTGGAATTAAACTACGATGTTCACGACAAGGAATTAGTTGCTATTTTCGAAGCTTTCAAGATTTGGCAACACTACCTTGAAGGTTCCGGTTCCACCATCGATGTTGTAACTGATCACAAGAACCTCGAATATTTCGCGACCACCAAGCTTCTAACCAGATGACAAGTATGATGGTCGGAATACCTATGTCAGTTCAACCTTGTTATCCGATTCTGACCCAGGAAACTTGGCACAAAACCCGACTCTTTAACTAGACAATGATGGGATGTCTATCCTAAAGAGGGGAGTAGCAACTATGCCAGCGTTAACCCACACAATTTCTGCCCAGTTTTCACTAACGAACAGCTGTCATCGTCCCTCCGAGCCACATCCCTTAACGTCACAATTCTTCGTGCAGTTACCATCATGGAATTTGAGAAACTCCACGAAGAAATCCAACAATCCATCTCCTCCGATCCTGCAATTTCCGACTATCCCACAAATCCTCCGACACACCGATGGTCAGTCGATCCTCAAGGACTCCTCCTACTCGACAACCAAATCTACGTTCCCAATGTTAATGACCTCCGACTCTGCGTTTTACAATATCTGCATGACCACCAGATCTCCGGACATTTCAGACAAAACAAGACACTCAGCAACATCCGACATGAATATACATGGCCGAAACTCTAAGACTTCATTATCTCCTATGTCAAATCCTGTACAACATGTATGCGATCAAAATCCCAATGACACCGGCCTTATGGATTCCTTAAGCATTTACCAATTCCACCAAGACCATGGAATTCCATATCCTTGGATTTCATTGAGCTGCTTCCACCTTCATCAGGTTTTGACAGCATCCTCGTTATCATTGACAGACTCACAAAACAAGCGATATTCATTACAACAGTCACAATGATCACTTCTCCGATGCTCGCTCAGCTTTTCGTTCTCCACATCTTCTCCAAGCACGGTGTTCCGACTCACATCTTCTCCAAGCACGGTGTTCCGACTCACATCTTCTCCAAGCACGGTGTTCCGACTCACGTCACCTCTGATTGAGGTTCCAAATTTGTGTCTTCTTTCTTCCGCACACCCGGAAAGGCACTAAACATGAATCTCCATTTCACCTCTGGATATCACCCCAAAGGTGACAGACAAACTGAACAAACAAATCAAACTCTTGAGGAATACCTTCGTATTTATTGTAACTATCAACAAGACAACTGGGCTGAACTTCTTCCAATCACAGAATTCACCTATAACAACACTCCGAACGCAACAACAGGAGTCTCTCCATTCTTCGCTGACAAAGGTTACAATCCCGACATTTCTGTCCATCCCAAATGTGATCTCGTTTCATCCCACGTGAAAGATTTCACAATCGACTTGATTGAACTCCACCAGGAACTCCGAAAGAGAATTTCCAATGCGCAAGCCCGATACAAGGAACCCACAAACAAGAAATGTTCTCCAGCTCTGGACTTCAAAGTAGGCGACAAAGTCTTCGTGAAAGCCGAATTTTTCCACACAACCTGACCTTCAAAGAAGCTTGCCGAAAAATACCTTTTGATATCATCACACCTGCAGGTACCAGTAATAGAGCCTTTATTCTCCAACTACCCGACAGTATGCACACTGTTCATACATCTTTCCACATTTCCATGCTAGAACCCGTGACTCCGAACACAATCCCGAACCGAATACAGCCTCCACCCCCACCAGTTATTATCAAAGGCAAACCCAAATACAAAATCGATGAAATTCTGGACTCCAAGATAGACAATCGCCGACATTACAAGATACAATATTTAGTATTCTGGTTGGGTTATCAGGGTCCCGATGAAGAAACCTTGCGGATTCCTGCTACGGAATTAGGCAACGCTTCAGAGATCGTTGAAGACTTTCATCACAAATATCCCGACAAACCTGGTCCGACTCTTCCTTAACTTTTCTTTCCTTTTCTGATTTTTCTGATTTTTTTCTACATTTTATGTTCAAGTGCCTAATTACATTTCCCCCTGTTCCAAGAAATTCTGCTTCATTTCCACTCAAATCCCAATTCAATTTTCCAATTCCTATATTTCATCCCTTTCCATTTCCTCCATCCTCACTTCCAATTCCCACTCCTGGTGCTGAACCATCCTTTGTACCCATGTGGTGAGAATCTGCGTCTCCTCGGAATGCGTCTGCATGGAACTCGCGTGACGATCGACGGACTTCCACAACTCTCAGATTTCCTTCACCAGCAACTCTCGAATTTCCTTCACCAGCAACTCCACTGTTCCTTCCTCACCCATATCCACGCCTTTCACGACTTCTTCCACAAATCCCGACATTCCCGGTCAACGGCACATCCTCCCATCCTTTGTGCATTCGTCACATGTCGCATTCGCTCCCTCCCCTATTGGCAAACAAAAAATATCCCAAACCCGACATCCCGCACAACAATACTGTTCATCTCTGACCCAGTTAATCACAGATTTGTGAACCCTCCTACAGGCAATGGTTCTATCCACCACATCGCTTCTCCTTCCCCAAGATTTTTCCTCTGATTTCTGGTTGGCCTTCCTCTCCTCCTTTTCCACCTTTTTCCGCTCTGACCTTCTCCGCTCCAATTTCTTCGCTGCTTCTTTTTGAAACTCCGAAATCTCGCGAATCTGTGCCTCTAAATCGGTCCCCAACTGCAAATCATCTTCAGGAATCAGGTCCTCAAGCGAGATAATTGGCGACATCGACATTTTAGCTCAGAAGAGGGTAGGGATAAGAAGATCAGGGAACTGATAAGTCGAGCCCCATCCATCACTTTTATATATCACATTAGGGGTTTCGCTTAAGAACCAAACCAAACCTCCCATGCTGACCTTAGGCCTCGAGGGCTCAGCCTTAAAGAGGGGATACTGTTAGAACCCAGATTCATTCCCAGCGTTTCCGCTTTTCTCCGACATATTCTGATTCGTATTTCCAACTTCCTCCACCTGTTTTTGCTTATCTCTATCCCATCTATATTTAGTCATTTTCATCGGAGATCTACATCTTCGGTCTTATGTCCATTATTTACTTTCTACCCCGATCCCGTATTCGCTCCGTTTTGGATTGGATCAATTCGTTATATATGACTCCTCCATGTACTCATTAATCAGTTCAAATATTGACCCACATTGACTCGATAACTTCTCACTTCCATCTCTAAGTCTTATCCGATGCTCTGATCTTGTCCGACTCCTCTGACATTCTGACCTTCTGAAATACCAGGACACAAAGGATCCAAGAGGGCGCAACATAGAAGTTGAAGCCAACGTCCGTACGTCTCGACTTCTGACTCCAATCCTGAACTCCGACATTCTGACAATTCCGACATCCGACGAGAAGAAATCCAGTTCATAACATAG
>MU134500.1:4916-15186 GCA_015039355.1 Ramaria rubella
CTATCACGTGTGTTCATTATTCAAACTTCCGAAGATTCGGACTCTATCTGTTTAATCACGTTCACTCACTGTTTAATTCACGTTTAATCGTGTTTAATCTAGGACATCTTTAGTTACGTCGTCGACGTTGTCAGTTGTTTTACAGGACTCCAGTTCACCCATTAGAGAAAAGTATTCTTACCTAACTATCTCGTTCTTTAACACAGAGACCTACTCAACCTTATATGTGTTTAATCGAGTTTAATCGAGTTCACGTGACGTTCACTGATCGACCCACACCCGGTCACGGAAGCGTACCGTCCATGTTAAGGGACCTACTTTACCTTGAAGGAGTCAAGGGTAAAAAGAAGAAGTATAAACAAAAATAATGATACTTATTGTTAGTTATGTACGTTTAACTTCGAGGTGTGGTGTTCTTATTACTACACCTGTTCTTTGTACAGTATTTGTTGTGTTTGAGGAACTTACCTGTCCATGACCATACTTGGTAAAATTGATCTGGTTTAGTTGTGTGACAACTTAGAATTGAGTAGGTCCAAGTCAAGTTTGTCCAAGTCAGGTCATTAAGTTCTATAGGGGGATCCAAACACTTAACCCAAGTTTTGTAATGTAATAACTACCACCAAGTTGTAATTTGATGTAAGGTGTGAGTCCTTTTTATCCAGGACCAGTATTTCATTCCGTACTGTGTTCAAGTCTATTGGACGTCCAAAAGACGTCCAGATGGGTACCCTTTGGGCGTTCATCAAGTAGGTGTCTGAGTCTATGGACAAAGGGTGTCCATGTACCGTCTACGTCCATACGGGGTACCAGTAGTGTCCATATGGACACTCATAGATACTCCATGGAGACACGTCCGAGTACCTCCGGATAAGTAGGGGTCGATCTCGGATCTTGAAAAGGTAACTGTACAACCAGTATACTAAGTTAGTAAGACTTAAGTGTGTAGGTTGGTAGAGGTTGTACAGTAAAACTGGTACGTACCAGGGTCCCCGTCTGATCGTCCTTCACCCGGTGCCGAACACGGACCGTCATGCTAAGGGTGTTCGTTCTTAAGTATGCAAATACCGTTATGATCATATAGAGGTATGGTGGACAGACACAATCTGACAGACATGTTGTTCTACCACGTTCATTACTTCTACTAGAGTGACAGTTTGAATCCATGTCTTTAGTATAAATGTTTACGGGAGTAATTCGTTCCGGAACGTTTTCCACAAAGATGTAACGTACTATACATGGGTTATAGTTGAATATAGGTAATGTATTGACGTCCTTGTTACCCTTAAGAACGTTCAGAGACACCCGATACATGTAATTATTACTTTGAGAACCGTAGGGAGAGGTCTAGTAGTGAATTACACTAAATTAATGAAATGTGTAGTATACTTGTGTGAAAGTCCCGGTATTTAAATAAGCTCAGACAGTCTTGGGATCTTTACCTACGTTAGTACAGGACGTTCCGACGCCAATGTCTCCTGTCGCTCCCCTGCTCACTCCATGGAAATGTATTTCTCTCATTTACCAAGTAACGTACACTCCAACGTACTTTCCACTTCTTTAGTGGATGGGTATACCGTTGGTCTACTATAACTTCACCAAATAACTCTGAAACCCTCACTTTGTGAATCATTCAATCCATAACAACCCCTACGCCAGGACTTCGACCACTTCCCGGGCCTAACAACGAATACTGTATTCGTTATATGCTAGTAGTGTACCAGTGTATAATACCATCTCTCGTACGTCTGTCACTCATATCACGCAGCAAAGACGTTTTAAGTCTTTAAAAATAGTTGTAACGTATCCATGATGGTAACTTGTCTAACTTAACATAAAATAAAGTCAACTTCTTAAAGATAACAGAAAGTAATTGGTCGCACCGAGGACTATACGGGGTAGTACTTCATCGATTGTCCTAAACCCAACTATAGTGAGTGAAACCAGGAGGTAGAAAAGGATTCGAAGGACCTGAACCAAGAAAGCTTTATGTAGGAAGTGGAGGAGATGGAGGTGGCGGTGATGAAGGGATCTACCTATCCGAACGACTAACCCTCTTTCTCGTATTTACCCGACGTCGTCCACCTTAATCCTTAAAATCCACACCCCGAGGACTGACACTAGTTTATATCCCCCGATACGACGACACTTACGTTTCTCTTTCCTGCGCAGGTTCCTCTCTGTACTTCATCAACAACACAGTGTTCGGTAAGTGTACTCATGACCCCGTATTGATTTGTGGTGAAATGTCAACAAAATCCACTAGTAGGTCACCCTAGTGTAGATCAGAATAGACCTTCGAGTTCCTAACGTTCACAGTGTTGGGGTCTTCGACAACTTCGTAATCTTTGATTTAGATTACCCATACAAGCAAACGATCACGAGCTGTGAACACTCCACTTAAAGGTAGAGTAACTCTCTACAGGGATACGAGTTAGCTTCAGATCGGTGTATGTCACGGAATAAAGAATACAAACAACGTGAGCAGCGAAGTTGAGACGAAGGGATGTTGTAGACGAGTTCTAGGAATAGAAAGAAGAGGACGGAGTGGAAAGTGGACAGGGATATAGGTAAGCAACTAGAGGGAGAAAAGGGAGAAGGGTTTGGGAAAGTGTGTGTGGGAACTTTTAGAACGAAACTGCAATTTTTAATGAAAAGGTCTTCCCATCTCAATTTCAGACAATGTAGCTTGAAGTTGACATTGTGGACTGTGGTTTCTGCACTCATGTTCTGATTCGATCCCAAGGTGCAACACATGTCACATCACTCAATATTGCTCTCATTCAGAAACACAATGGCTCAGGACTATTGTTAATAGAGCTTATGATGTTCACATAAAGCAGAGGTCTGTGGTGGTTGATTTGCAGCCGATTTGTGGTCGTTTGCAGCAAATTTCATGTACACCCTCAGTAGTAATTTGCATAACTTTCACACATGCCGATACAAGGAAATGCACCTATATACACTCAATTTGTGAGTAATTTGGTCATCATTTGTGTAATCAATACTTGTGGCTTGTGGACTAGTACAGTACTACCTGACATTCATGTTCTGACCCTCACGGAAGCAGGTAAGGACATGGTTGAGTGATTAGGGTTATTTGTGAGTGATTTTCAGGGAATTTTCAGATGGAAACATGGCTACTCAACTTGGGGTGTGTGAATTGACTTAAATTTTACATTTCCATTGTAACAAGACTGTCCCTGCCACTGTACGTACCTCTTTGCACACCATCCTATATGGGTACAGTTCTCACTCCATTGGGTGTAACTCCTGACAGCAAAAAAGACAGACAACTGGACTCAATGCCAGTGGCGATGATGGTGCTGGAAATAAAAAGGGGGCAAAAATGGAAGACAAGGGAGCTGTGGGAGTGCACAGAAGTACAAGAGCCAAGGTGATCATATAGGTCATTAGAGTCTTGAAGGGGATAGACAGGGAATAACAAGGTACCCTGTGAATATATTGCCCAGAAATAATAATTCCAATGGGCAAAATCACCCAAAATGTAGCTGACAGAGGGTGATTAGATACTAGATGCACATATAGCTAAACAGGATGTATCATGTGACAATAATTCCTTGAAATAGTTTCATTGGCAAGAGACAAGTGTGTCAATGGGACAGATAAGGGGTTGTCGTGTTCTAAGAATGAGGACTTGTCATTGGAGCATGTATGGATGTAAGTACTCACAAGTCAATGGTTTAACTTGAAATGAACCTCAGGTAATTGTAAGTGTAGTAAAAAAGATGCTATACACAAGAGGATATGGGTGAGAGATAAATAGACAATGAGTAGGAGCTTGTTGCTGTTTGCAGGAGTTGAATGGTGGGGACAAATTAGTGTGTGGAACAAATCTGATTTGGCAAATCAGGACAAATCACCCAGCCACAATTTAGTGGGCCCAAATCACACAAATCAGTTTGACAAATCAGGCCTCAGTGACATATTAGCTGTATGCGATGTCCAGCTAATATGTCACTCCAAATCTCTCTGATAAATGCTCATGACGTTGACAACCTATAACAACCACAGCGCAAGAGTGATCCTTCATCATGCCCATGTACTCACGGTCCCCCACTGCCCTTTGCATGCGCAACCATGCTCCCTCTTCAGACACCCACAATCCCATTCCAGCGCGATCTCGCTGCATTCAGGCAAGCTACACAAGTGGTGGAGGTGGCAGTCAGGAACTGTGCAGCCCCCACACATGCCCAGACGCATGCATGCACACCATCATGCCTGCATCACCAGCTTGCAACACCCCACGCCACCTGTATACAGGGTTCCACTCCACTATCCATGGCCCCAGTGGTCCCCCGCAGGACCCTGCCGTTCACAAGCCATACCACAAGGATGCATGCATGCTCTCGCTCATGCCACTGACACCAACCACGACTTGCACACAAGCAGTCTCATGTGTCGACACCAAATTGGAGATGGGGACAGGGGAGAGGGGAGCAGAAGGGGCAGAAGGTCGCAAGGAGCACACTGCCGTTTCCCCCACGTCCTCCTGGGTATGAATGTGCAACATCATCGCGTTCCATGATGACCACAACGAGAGCAACTGTGTGCTGACGCCCGCACATCATTCATGGCACCCACAGCAGCACCGGTGCACCTGCACCTCCTCGCCATCTCCTGTCCCAACAATGGCACCTCCCTGCTCACCCACAGTGTACCCTACCCCTAGCAAAACACCACATACCTATATTCACTGAACTCATCAACATCTCCACCACAGCCCATGCAATAACCCCATCTGTGAGTGCTTTGGAGACAATTCGTGGATATGTAGAACAATTGACATGCTGTCATTGTTTTACAAAGACTTGATTGACTAGTAGTCGTTGATTGCCTAATGTTCCCTCTGCATCTGTTTTAGAGTACCTATAAATCTATTCAACTCGGTGCTCTCATCACTAACTTACATAATGGGTGTGAGATTCTCATGACGTATTAGCTGTACATCGCGTACAGCTAATACGTCACTCATCTGACTATGGATTCTCAAATCGGTAATGACTCTGGTGCTACCAAATAGTTGGTGTATTTGTGTTGACACCTGCAAGAACATAGGTGAGTTGATGATATATATGCACTCATGATCAGGTGCACTGGGGATGAGTGCTGAACATCACTGCTTAGAATTTAGTTTCTGTTCTTGCTCACAAACAGGCTATGCTCAACATCTGTCATGAAGATGATCAGCAGCATGAATGGGATCTTGAGGGAGGTGCTGGTTGTTCTCTAAGCACCTCCTACTGTGCAGATAAGCATGTTTGGGTTTTATTCAATTTCTTTGGATAATTGGGGATGTTGATGTGGGGATGATTGATCACTTTTACAAATGCAGCTTGAAGCACTCACAGTTGCTCATGATTTATTCTGAGAATAATTGCACAAGGTAGTACCTTCAATAATCATTTCAGGAATAATTGTATTCATAATTACAGTAATATTTTTAAGGAGAGAATTGTTCTTGGACCTTTGAGGACAATATATACTCAGATGATGATTATCTTTGTTGACAATTCACAAAGATAATCATTTTGGATATTCCTTTCGGTGAATCACACCAGTCCAGGCTGTGGCTGTTTATGTACAATGTACATCCTCATTTGTGGGGGTCAGGTTTGATATATAACATAACATATAGTTGTTGATATACAGTGCAAATACTTACTATTCAAGCCCTACAATCCTACCTGAGCCTATTTGGTACCTCCATGTCAGTGTCATCACTGATCCATTTACACCAAATAATTGAATGTATGTCCAATCTCTTCCCCTCGCCCCAGCCCAGGCACTAGTTGTTACCCTGTCTCACAAGTCTATGGTAGATTGGTTATTTATACCATTGGTGTACTGTCTATCTTCATATTCTCATTACAGGACCTGGACTTGGTGTGTTCCTATCTGTGTACACAAGTTAGTCCAATAGTTGTTGCTCATAGACCTTGCTGTACAATTCAGTGTCTGCTACTGTGGTCAGAAATGGCATGCACACCATGTACAAGCCTACAAGACTCTGCCAAAGTTGCATGTGTTCATGGAGCAGCCATGGATTGGTTCACAGGATACAATAATACAAGGCTATGAGCTCATATATGATACAAATGAGCATGTTAGGACTTATAAATGCTAACCATGCTACATGTATAATTAAATAAACATGCAGAGAATATGACAGAGAATGTGAATGGAACTAAAGAAGATTGTATGACAGTACAAAATCCTTGAACAGATCCTTGGATGCCATGAACCGGTTGACTGCCTAATAAGGGAATCATCTTTTTTGCCATGTGGAGTAGCCGAGAGTTAACAAAAATTTAGCCGAAAGTGAAGCTGTGGGACAACCAAGGAAATTGTGGGATGAGATTTTCTATTTGTGTGAAAACTGAGCCGCCTCCTAGGAAAATGGGAAATTTTTGAAATTTTGGTGTACTGGTGCATATGAACGATTCTAAACTCTGCTTCACTACGTTATAGGGAATTGTAATTCCAGGTGGTGAGACCTGTTCCCTGCTCAGTCATGAGAAAAATGATGTTTGGATGGTGTCATCCATGTTTGAACGACCAAGGGACACATGTGACACCAGTATGTGTTTACCACACCTGCTGGACAAGGAATGGGCAAGTGTGTTCCAGCAGGTGTGGTCAGTTTCTGCAAAAACGCACTTGAGAATTCCAGGTGGTGAGACTAGCTGGGTGTGGGTCAATGCTTGTGCATGGCAGGTACAATTCCCTGGAGGAAACTGAGCTTAGTTCTCATTATTCTTCTGAATGTTTTTTGTGGGTACTATAAGGAACAATTGATTCAAGTGCATTTGAAAGACACTTCACATGGCACAGCTGGGAATGTGGGAAAGCAACTTATCATTGACAAAATGAAAACCTTTGGTTGAGGAGCCTCAGCTGAGCCTGATGTCTTAGAGTCCTCAGCATGTTTATTGGACTCCCAACCTGTGCCCCTGTGTAATGCACTGGCTGGGAGTCCAAAGTCTCCCTACAGTGCAACTCTATGGAACAAGCGAGGTTGAAGGCAGAACTGAGAAGAGACTGCCATTTTGATTTTGCTTCCTAACATGCTTTATGTAATTACATTTCTATCTACATCAATTTTTGTAGTTGCACAATCACACAAGTTCAAATCACTTACAAGTAACTCATGAGTACTTGCGAATCCCCAGATGACTTGTGACTGCCATATTTATGGACCCCCACTGCTCTTAGGTGGGCTAATGGAGGTCCCCCAAAATTTCACTCATCTACCACATCTGTTACATCATATGACTGTCATGATTTGGTATTTTCCTCACAGATGAAAACAAAGCAGTATGATCAGCTGACTTTATATCAACCTCAGATGGACAACAACCTAATCAGACATTCTCAATCCCTTTTCAGATAACTGTATAATGAGGAAACTTTTCTACAATGTTGTTTATGATCAGACATCAATATCTCAAGTGCCAAATGAATGCAGGGTTATATATGTCTATCCAGACTAACAATATGGGCCACTCCAGGCCTTGCTTTGCTTATGACTGGTGTTTGAACATTACATATGTTTAACCATGTATAGAGACTCAGGCCAGCATTATCTTGGCCCCAATTATTCATCCAAATGAGCACAGACCACAACCTGTTTAAATAGCTAATAGCTAGTATTTTCATGTATATTCCTCAGTTCAATTATTATATATTGTTCCCACTGTTTATTCTTTTTTGCTAGTGTTGCTAGGGTCTGATTTGGTCCAGTTTAACCTTGAGGAGCCAAACCTGAATTGGACTGTTGTGAACCAGTTCACAATGGTTTGGTTTGGGTGAAGGATGGCTCCCATGCTGCAACTACCACCTTCAACACCTGCCGAACCTGATACATCATCCCACCCCACACCCAACACAGATACCTTAGCATCGAAGCTCTAAAATTTATATGAGATCATCCATAAGATAGCTCTACCAAAAACCAAAACCACAAAAACATGCACACTTGCTGTGGACACCCCACACACTGCCCATGACTTAAATACATCAGCATGTGCAACATGTGTCCCACACATTTTGAACAAAACAACAAAACTAGCTGGGACGCACTTCTGAGGAAGCAGCCCCACAGGCTCCAACACGCTTGGGCACTCCATTTTTTGGACATGTCCGACACCATTTGTCTCACGACTGAGCAGGGAACAGGCCTCACCAGCTGGAATTCTCAAGTGCTTTTTGGCAGAAACTGACCACACCTGCTGGAACACACTTGCCTGTTTCTTGTCCAGCAGGCATGGGAAACACATACCGGTGTCACCTGTGGTGCAAGCCCGTTCAAACATGGATGATACCATCTGAACACTATTTTTCTCATGACTGAGCAGGGAACAGGTCTCACCACCTGGAATTCTCAAGTGCGTTTTCGCAGAAACTGACCACGACTGCTGGAACACACTTGCCCGTTCCTTGTCCAGCAGGCGTGGGAAACACATACCGGTGTCACCTGTGGCACAAGGTCATTCAAACATGGATGACACCATCTGAATCCTATTTTTCTCACGACTGAGCCGGGAACAGGTTACGATTCCCCAAGCATGTAATGTTAGTGGAGTTTGGAATCATTCGTATGCACCAGTACACCAAAATTTCGAAAATTTCCCATTTTCCTAGGAGGTGGCTCAGTTTTCACATGAATATAAAATCTCATCCCACGGTTTCCTTTGTTGTCCCACGGCTTCACTCTTGGCTAACTTTTTGTTAACTCTCAGCTACTCCACGTTGCAAAAAAGATGATTCCCTTATTAAGCAGTCAACCGGTTCATGGCGTTGGAGGATCCATTTAAAGATTTTGTAGGGTCATAAGATTCTTTTAGCTCCATTAACACTCTCTGTCATGCCCTCTGCATGTTCATTGCACGGTTATTTAATTATACATGGCATGGTTAGCATTTAAAATATGAGCTCATAGCTTTGTATCACTGAGTTCTGTGAACCGTTCCGCAGCCAACCCATGACATGCTCTCACATACAAACTTTGACTGGCAGACTCTTGTAGGCTTGTACTCAGTGTGTGTGTCATTTTTGACTGCAGCAGCAGCAGACACCAACTTCTACAGTGAAGTCTCTGAGCAACAACTCTTGGACCAACTTGCATACACAGATAGGAACACACTAAGTCCAAGTCCTACAATGAAAATATGAAGATAGACAGTACACCATACAATGTCTCATAGACTTGTGATACAGGGTATCAACTAGGATTAATGATGACACTCATCTAGAGGTACTAAGCTTGGGTCTGATCATAGGACTTGAATGGTAAGTAGTTGCATGTATATAAGCAAAGACAGACTTACTATATGTGCTGTATCAAACCTGACTCCCAAAAACATAAGGATGTACATAAATGGCCACAGTCATGATTCACCAAAAGGAATATCCAAAATGATTATTGAAGGTACTACCTTGTGCAATTATCCTCTGAAGAACTCACAAGCAACTGTGAGTGCTTTGAGCTGCACTTGTAAGTGATAAATCCTCCCCACATTGACATCCCAGATTATCCAAAAAAAATAAACAAAACCCAAACATGCTTCTCTGCACAGCAGGAAGTGCTTAGACAATGGCAGATCCCCATTCACACTGCTCATCTTCATTACAGAGTTGAAACTTGAGCATAGCATGTTTGTGAGCAAGAACAAAAACTAACTTTAAACAGTGATGGTCAGCACTCATCCCTGGTACATGTATTATACCATCAACTCACCTATGTTCTCACATTGCAGGCTGAGATGTCAACAGTCAGTCTGAATGTGAGATATGGGCCATGGCAGAGTATATGTAAAAAGTAGGGTTGCAGTGAGCAGAGAAAAACATATCTCTGTGTTCTTGAAGAAACTGAATTGAGCACTAATACTCAAACATATGCAATACATAGTGGCACCAACTATTTGGCGGCGCTAGATTTGCCAATTTTAGAATCCATAGTCAGACAAGTGACGTATTAGCTGTATGTGATGTCCAGCTAATACATCATGACACCTCACATTCGTAAGACACAAAGTGGGAGTACATGGATTCATATTCTAAAACATATGCAGAATAAACATTAAGTGAAGCTATTCAGGCCACAATTCGACGACTACTAGTTAATCGAGTCTTCATAGAACAACAACAGCATGTCAATTGTTCCACACGTCAGTACAGTTCAAGTCGTTGTTGTGATTGTTGGGGGACGTGTGGCGGTGGCGTCGTCGGGACAACTTCGCCACCTTCT
>MU134500.1:30843-70437 GCA_015039355.1 Ramaria rubella
ACTTTGACAAGACCAAGATTGAATACCTAGGTCTCATCATCTCTCACAGGAAAGCCGAAATGGATCCTGTCAAGGTTGCTGGTGTTGCTGAGTGGCCAACACCTAACAATAAGAAGGAGGTGCAGTCGTTCCTTGGTTTTGCCAACTTCTATCATCAATTTACTGAGAAGTTCTCACACCATGCACATCCAATGTTCAACCTGCTTCACAAAGACACTCCTTGGACATGGGGACCCTCACAGCAGGCTGCCTTCGACACTATAAAGAGATTGGTAACATCTGCACCCATCCTTGCATTCCCAGATGATGACCTCCCATATCGTGTTGAAGCGGATAGCTCTGATTTTGCAACTGGTGCTGTTCTTTCCCAACAGTCCAAGGTTGATAACAAATGGCACTCCATACCCTTCTTCTCCAAGAGTCTCAGTCTGGTTGAGCGCAACTATGATATCCATGACAAGGAAATGCTCGCCATCATGTGTGCCCTTGAAGAATGGCAACACTTCCTTGAGGGGGCGAGACATCATGTCGAGATCTGGACAGACCACAAAAATCTCGAATATTTCCGCACGGCTAAAAAGCTCAACCATTGCCAAGCCCGCTGGTCTCTTTATCTGTCTTGGTTTGACTTCAACCTGTACCATCATCCTGGAAAGACAATGGGCAAGTCAGATGCACTCTCACGCCGACCTGATCATGGCACTGGCTCAAATGACAATGATAATTTGGTGCTTCTCCAACCAGAACTCTTTGTGATCCATGCACTGGAAGGACTGGAGTTCACAGGTGAAGAACATGACATCCTGAGGGACATTTGTAATGGCACCAAGGAGGGAGAGCTAGAGGAGTTGGTTGCATGTGCTGCTAAGGAACTTTGCAAGACTACTGGGAAGTCTGTGAAGTCATGAGAGTGGAGTGAGAGGGATGGTACACTTCTGTTCAGTGGAAAGATATATGTCCCTGATCAGCATGACTTATGATGTCAAATTGTCTCCCAACATCATGACACTCATATTGCTGGCCATGCTGGAACTTGTCTCCCAGAACTATTGGTGGCCCCACATGTCTCGCTACATTGGTAGCTACACAAAGGCATGTGACCTATGTCTGTGCACCAAGGCTCAGCATTGATTGCCTATCAGAGAACTACACCCTCTGGAGGTTCCTAAGCAGCGTTGTGAGATGGTCAGTGTTGACTTCATTGTTGAACTCCCTGAGTCGCATGGGTACAATGCTGTGATGGTTGTTGTGGATTCCTTATCCAAACATTCTCACTTCATCCCCACCTTGACCACAATTACAGCATTGGGAGCCTCTCATCTCTTTAGGGATCATGTTTGCAGACACCATGGCCTACCCCTCCATGTGGTTTCAGACCGAAGTACACAGTTTGTCAGTGAGTTCACTCGTGAGCTATACAGACTTCTGGGTATCGAGGTGGCTGCATCCACTGCATACCACCCACAGACCGATGGACAGACAGAACGTGTCAACCAAGAGCTGGAGTAATGCCTTCGTCTATTTGTGAATGAGCGACAGGACGACTGGGATGACCTCCTACCCCTTGCAGAGTTCCAGTACAACAACCATGTTCACTAATCCACAAAAGAAACTCCCTTCATGCTTGACTCTGGTTGCCACCCACGCATGGGCTTCAAACCTCACCAGCAGCCATCTAGGAGAGAAGCTGTTAATGAGTTCAAACAATGAATGGCTGACTCCCTGTCTGAAGCCTGAGCTGCCCTTGTAAAGGCAAAAGAGGATATGACTTGATACTATAATTGTTGTCATGAGCCAGCCCCTACCTTTGTTCCTGGTGACAAAGTCTTCCTAGATGCAAGTGACATTAGCACCACTCGCCCCTCTAAGAAATTGTCACATCGGAATCTAGGCCCATAGTGGAACACAAGGTCGGCTCCAATGCTTACCATCTTCAACTCTCCAAGTCTATGAGTTGCCTCCACCCTGTCTTCCCTGTGGTGAAGCTCCTCCCAGCCCCTCCAGACCCCATTCCTGGTCGGAAAGCTCAACCCCCACCTCCCCCAGTCCTTGTAGGGGAAGATGAGCATTATGAGGTTGAACAGGTTTTGGACAGTCAATTCTGCTGTGGGAAACTCCAATACAAGGTCAGGTGGAAGAGTTATGGGTATGAGCATGATGAGTGGATTCCTGAGACAGATTTAGCAGCCCCAGACCTCATTGCTGACTTCCACCTCCTCCATCCTGGTGCCCCTCATTGCATTCGTGCTGCTGATTTTGACACCTTCCGTCAAAAACACCTGTCCCTCCAGTAGGTCTCAGTGTGTCAGGACATCACACTCTAGAAGGGGGGTGATGTAAGGGGACCCCCATTTCATGTGGTTCTACACTTCTCTATTATCTCTTCTTCCTACCTGTTCTTCCCCACTTCTCCCTTCCCCCCATTATCTCCCTTGCCCCTATCTTTTCGTTCAAGTTCGCTTACTTAAGCGCCGGTTACGTAATGGGATTGGAATCCAATCCCATTATATAACTTGGCATCCATTCTCACTCACATAAGCGCTTGTGTTACCTAATGGGATTGGATTCCAACCCCGTTACATAAACACAGTGCATTCGTTCTTCATTTTCCTTCGCACCAGCGCCCGGTTACGTAACGGGATTGGATTCCAACCCAGTTACGTAATCACAGTACGTCCCGGCGCTTATTTGCGTACTCCTTTAGGTAGTTATCTTGGCAGTGGGAGCCTTAGGCTTTCTCTTTGGATTCCCATCTGCCAGGTATGTATCCTTGTATGTAGTCTTCTGTGAGCTTATATAACTTTGGATTCCCATCTGCCAGTGTTCAGTGTGATATTCCACTTCCCCCTGGAGTTTGCCCTTATAGTGGCATGGAGTGTGTGAGGCATTTTTGATGTCCTGTGCCCATTTTGCGTGCTCTGGATGAGTTTCAAAATGGAGCCTCCATTAGCCCCAAGCGTGGTGAAGCCTGTGAGGCTGATTACTCAGAAGTGAGTCCCAGCTGGTTTTCACTTTGTGTCCACAAAGTGTGGGAAACCCATCGCACAGAGTGTGGGAGGCGTTTTCAACATCCTGTGCCCATTTTGTGTGCTCTGCATGAGTTTTGGACATATACACAAAATGGAGTGCCCAAGCATGTTGCAGCCCATGGGGCTGCTTGCTCACAAGTGAGTCCCAGCTGGTCTTTACTTCATGTCCAGGAAGTGTGAGAAATGCATTTCATGGAGTGTGTGAGGGTTTTCGACATTCTGTGCCCATTTTGCATGCTCTGGATGAGTTTTGCACACATGCACAAAATGGAGCGCCCAAGTGTGTTCCAGCCTGTGGGGCTGCTTGCACACCCAAGTGAGTCCCACCTGGTTTTCTTGTTTTGTCTGACATGTGTGGGAAACACGTCACATGGAGTGTGTGAGGCGTTTTCGACATCCTGTGCCCGTTTTGCATGCTCTGAATGAATTTTGCACATGTGCACAAAATGGAGTGCCCAAGCGTGTTGCAGCCTGTGGGCTGCTTGCTCACAAGTGACTCCATTGTTGTGTGATGCTGAGCAAGCACTTCAACTACAGTCAGCTCACATGATCAGTCACTTGCGAGCATCTTCCATAAGCATCTAGTTTCCCCAATCTTGGAAGAAGGTCCAAGCCCATTCCATGACAAGTGGAGCCTGAGCCTTGGTCATCATCCTGACCCACATATGTTCAACCACTGCAAGTGATTCCAGGTGGGCCATGTCCTTCAATTGATTCTTTGCCAGTTGTTGAGCAATCTGGTAATACACCAGACCCATATCACCATTGTGCTCCCTCTCTACCTTGAATTGCATACTAGGGTTTTCAGCCTTTGCCATTCAATTATGGTGATAACCATGCCAAGGTTGGAGATCTCATGACTCCAGTAAATGCCTCATACTTTAGTTGTCTGTCTAACTTCCTGTTCTTTGCAGTTGGACCCAGGCTACTACCCAACCGGTATGGGGGAGAACACACCCATATTCAAATTAGGCAGAGTCCAATATGCCATTCCAGTTATAGCTCTCCCTGTTTCTCCTGACATGATTGCAATGGGACTATTTATGAAGCTTCCCTGGATGTCAAAGATGATTTTTTCAAAGGTCGGGAGAGCTATCTTCACTCTCTTTTCACCCTGCCAGAGCATCAACCTATCAGTGGCATTGATTTTTTGTGCTTCTCTCCACCGGATTTCACAAGGGGTCTAGTAGTTGTCACCACAGCATCCTGCATACCAGTTTGTGGGTAATCCTGACAGACATTCAGATGATGCTGGCAAGGTTTTCAATACCCTCTTTTCAGTGTACCAAGATCTGGCTCCAAGTACTTTACCTTACATTTCTGAGATATTCCTTGTGCGTATACTTTCCAAAGAGTTCCTTGATACCTGGTGAAATGCAACACTCTGAGCTGCATATTTACATGAAAATGCAGATCATCCACAATCACTACCAAGATGGTGAGATCCATGGCTTGGTTCACAGGTAAGTATTTCAATGCTGGTCTTCTGCAACATAATATTATATTCCTTACCTCAGGGCATCTATCACAGGGGATTGAAATATTTTGTGGCTTCCTTGGCAGACAGTTTAATGGACACATCACAGTTACTACCTTATCTACAGCTCAGCTCTCTGATGATGGATGATGATTCTTCCTTGCTGCCAGAAAATCCAGTCTACCCAGGGATCCCTATCTCTAATATCTATTGGTCTCACAGAATTTCATTTCATACTACTCTACCACAACCAGGTCAACCATGGGCAACCTAGATCAGTGAATTACTTATGAAGAACTACTTCCTCTGGTTCGCTGTTCTGGTGACTCATTTGACTACACGATGAACAGTTACCTGATATACGATGTCAAAATTATCCTTCAAAATTGAAGCAGAAACATCCCCAAGATTATCCTGTAATATCTCAACAAAGCATTGAAGAAATGCAAAAACAAAAAGTGAGTTCACTATTAACTCACCCAAGTGTGCAATCAGTTAATGACTATTACTGCAATAGTACTTTTACTCACTGGAGCCAATATTCTCAATCCCCCACACTCAACATGACAGCATGCCGAAGGCCCATTGTAGCCCATTACAAATATAACTGGATCAAGCAGTCCAAACTGTAACTTTGAGAGCATATTATTAAAGGCATCAACATGGAGGAGAGGATAAGACACTGTGGTATTTCAAATTCATTTGGATGATTGGTCAACTTTTCAATATAATCGATTAAAAATAGTGGGCATTCCACAATGCTAAGCCACTAACCCAGTTTCATCCAAAATGATGAGGCCATCAATAGACATGATGCAGGCCCACACAACTTGCACTTGCCAGTCCTTGGCAGCCACAGGTGCTTATAATGGCATTGATCCTGAAGACAAAAAAGACAGCAGTGAAGTTGGCGATGGGGATGTCCCTGTCCTTCTGGAACCACTTTTTGAAACAGACAGTGTCTATCGCTGCTGTGAATGCTGATCAGAGGTTGTTTGTGGATTTTGCACATGCTTGAGCACGAATATGAAAGTGTAGGTGCAAGTAATTTACCACATTATGCAGGGTTAAAATGATTTCATAGGATGAGGATGAAATGGATAAAGAGAGAAACATCTCTACAGATGACACCCTTGTTCATAGTGCATGTGTTCTGGCTCCTTGAGGCTCTTCAACTCTTACATGAAGATGACTCGGATACTTCTCCAGCTACTTTTGCAGGTGACACTGAGGAGTATATTGCCCTGTTACAACATGGGACTACTTGCTTCATAATATCGACCTTTCATCTGATTAGTCTTTACTCTGTGTTGTTTAGAAACCAGGTGAAGAAGTCTGTGGTTTTACCGTCAACAATAAGGGTGATCACAGTTGGCCGATTTCATGAATTTGATGGGGGATTTGGTGTTGGATTTGAGCAACCAAGAGTAATGAAAATCGTCCAAATCCGACCAGTCAACTCTGATACCCCAGATTGGGAACAGGATTTGAAGCCGAGTTACTAATGCACATCTAGTAAATCATAATAGAATACTTGTGACATTTCTAATGAATGACTCTTTACATTTGAAATACTTGCAAATCCAGGATCAAATCGATGCCAAATCCACCAAATTTTCCAAAGCAACTCCAGAGGTGCTTTCCAGGATTTGACGATTTCCCATCACAAATCCACCATCAAATCCCCCATCAAATCTACCAACTCTCTTAACTCTGATCACCCCTATTAAATGTACACAAGACCTATTGGGTGTATACGGATTTGTCTCTCTTTGAGCTCATCACCAATGAGGACAGAGACATTTGGAGAATATATCCTGACAAAGGTATGCCAGAGATAGCATTTAAGTATGCAAATGTGTGTCTTTCAATGCAGTCAAATCTTACTTGTACTGAAGAGCTGCCATACAGATGCCAATTCAACAGAACCACGTTCTTGCCAGCCAAGCGGATGCTCATTTTGACACAAGGTGCTACATTCAGTCAGTGCAATGTTATGCCCAACCATCTGAAAGTTTTGAAGAAGCCACACTATTGTTAATGTCGAAGAGTGAGAAGCACTACAATGCTACCTGATTTCATGACTGGAACACACACGAAAAACCTATGTACGATATCAAGTTTTTGACATTCAGCAAGACTCACATGGAGGAAAAATAAACCAGGATCTTATGCAACGCATGCTGCTTGCAAAAGGTGCAATTGGTGCTTTGAACAAGCATTGGAACCCATGTACCTATGTCATGATCTCTATGAATAGAGATTCAGCCAATTCTTGGGGGAAATGGATACATTCCTTGAAATATCCACATCTCAAGATGGGAGCCTGACGTTGAAGTAGCGATTTAAATCTCCAGCTGATCTCTCTTCACAGAGACACAACTCGAAAAGACATCCAAGAACACTGACATTTACGAGTGCTCACGGGAAGAGACAAGCGATTGGAGAGGGCAGGAGAGGCCATGGGACTTGAAGCCAGATGTGGTGGCCAGGTGAGTGTGCAGTGTTGTCAAGCTACAATATTGATTTTTCATTCTTCAAGTTTTCAACCATCCGTGGTGATCCTGCTCACCACATTTTCAGCCTCCCTGCATCTGTTTCTCGCACTAGCTTGCCATCATCGTTGAACGCAGATCGGATATGGCCAACTTTACTTGTGAGTGTTGTGGGTGGCATATTGGGTGCAAGCAGGAACAAGAAGGATGTAGCAGGGAACGAGGGACATGATGCTGAGAAAGTGGAAAAGTTGCGGGAAGAGTTGGATGACATATTGGCATCCAGCTGCCCACTTTGTGAATCAGTGTATTACATGCAAGTTCAGTTGTCACACCTCTTTTCATTGTAGGACTCACATGTGTTTTCATAGATCAGGTGCATGGGTATGACATAGTAACAGGACAGCAAGTGTGTATGGATGCATGTTTGTCTGTGTTGTCACATGGGCTGTTGCGCCATGGAGGGGTGTGGGTGTGATGGTGAAGGTCTGTATAGCCATGCAGTACACGTGTGCACATGCGTGTTTGTGATTGAGAGCGGGGGTCGTGATTGTGGTTGGGGTGGCGATTTGCATAGCGGCTACCTCATACATGCGTACTCATGCATGCTTGTGCATGCTCATTGCCTGTGACCGTGTTCATCTACATTGTGATTTTTTGCATGGGCTGTCACAGGGCGTAGAGTACATGTGCCGCAGTGGTGGCAGCAGTCGTCCAGCTGCAAAGGCAGGCACTAGTGGGCTCATCGTGTCAGTCTGTGCTTCCTCATCGTGATGCCTGCATCATGGATACCGTCTCTGCGTCTCCAGTTCGTGTGGCATCGCAGTGAGGGGTGGGTGGTGCAACAGAGAAGGCACGAGACGAGGGCAGCATTGTGGTGGAGTGGAAAAAGGTGTGTGCAGTGCTGCGGTCATGGTAACAGTCATTTGGGGCAGGGCGCTGCTCTTCATAGCAGTTGCAGCGATATGGCGGCGGATGTAGGGATAGGGTGGGGAAGCGTGGGGACAGCAAGGTGGTGGCAAAGGTGCCATCAGGGAGGAAAAAGTGATGAGGGTTAACAATCTTGACAACAATGGTGAGCCAGCACAGCACTGATGGTGACAAAGCGGGGGTAATGGTGGTGGCATTAGTTGCGTGATGTAGCAGCAGCATTATTGACATTGCCAATTGTGTCAGCGGTGGTGACATGGCGGCAGCGGCAGCATAGCGACAGTGAGGTGGCCTACATTCAGAGCCCCTCTCTCTCCGACTCCTAGATTGTGGGCAGTCATTCGTGTGCACCTAATTGTCCCCTGCCTCTCTACGACTATCCCCCACACCTTTGGTACTCCATTCTCCACTCATGGGATGTGGAGGCGGCAGCTTCACATGCACGCCAATGCGTATGCTAGGGTCCATGTGGCCGTGGCTGTGGTGGGGCGTCATGCAAGGGTCATGTGGAGGCTGGAACATCGCATGCACGCGAACGTGGATGAGTTGGGTGGCAAAGTTGTAGGGGTGTGTGCCAACAGTTGCAGCAGGGGTACATGTGGGGGCAGGGGTGATGGCACAAGTCGGCGTGGAGGCATGTACGGTGGCGTATGCATGTGTGTGGTGCTGTGGCACGTGTGTCGTGGGCAGTAGAGTGGCATTGGGGGTGAGAGTTCAGGTGGGGGCACGTACTGTTGTGCGTGCATGTGTGATCAACAGGGAGGTGACATGGCGCATGGTCGTTGTATGGCGGTGTCGACATGCCCTGGTGTCACACTCATGATGGCATACAGGACGATGGTGGGGTGCGCACACCGCCACAGTTAAGGATGGGATGGAGTTTGGGGACTAAAGAAGGGCAACAATGAGCCGAAAGGGCACGCAGTGAACAGCATTCATATAGTCTCAAACAAGGCTAGATACCATGCACCTTTTTGTGAGACATGAAGGACTCGCTTACAGGACATCCGTGCCTTGCTGCTGCGCAGCTGGCTGTGCGGCTTGCTTCATGGGTTGCAGGAAAAAGGGAACAAAAACGTTGCGTTTTTGGACCACCTTTTTTAATCTGGAAAATTGAATGAACAACTGGGATTTTGAATACCTTTTCTGGATAAAAAAAGTGAGAGTATATATAAGCTTTTACTGGCATTTTTGCCTGCCCATATATGATCAAAAGGCATAATTTTAAAGAATGAATAAGTCCCACAAATGGCCAAAAAACTATATTCTATTCTTTGAAAAAAAAAACAAAAAATGTGGAGAAAAGGGTGATATTTCCTATGGAAAAGAAGGTTTTTTTATGATAAATATGAATACTTTTATTGCTCAAAAAGGTGGTAAATATATTGGATTTTACTTGCATTTTTGGAGTACAAAATTGGACAAAATGATACATTTTTGTCAAATTTTGGGATGGAGAAACTCCTGAAATATTCTGTAAGGAGAAAACATTTTTGGGACTTTTTTCAGACAAAAAATATCTCTTTGCCCCCAGTGTCAGCTTTGGTTTACTGTAAAATAAGTTTAAATGGGGTCATCTGGATTAACATGAGGTGCTTACCTTCTATTTATCCCATCTCCGAGGCTCACTAGGCCTCTTCCAATATGTGTGCGTGCTCTGCACCATCTTGGTGCTCTTATAGACAGACAATTGTGTGCTGACACAAACTCGTTGGGTAGTGGGACACTGCTGGGAAGTTTATTTGTTGGTGTCTGCAGGGTGTCAACCATTGCATGCATCGACTTGCGTTGAGACCTTCTGTGAAATCCATGCCATCATCAGTCCCATCTCCCAAATCTGTAGAACTCACCCAATCTTGCCCACAAGTCTGGCAGTGTTTTGAATCATGACTTGACTTGACGGGTATGCACCTGGTGACTCCAATTTTCACGTGCTGATTGCAAGCTGATTACTGAGTTACTTACGGAGTTGCGGAATAGATAATCTGAGATAAGTACTTGGAAGTTTGGTATCACGTGCTTCCACTTTGACAAGAACACGACCACTGCATGGATGACAATCGCGACATCCTCAATGACACAGATGAAGATGTGGATACGGCAAACAAAGTTACTAGGCGCCGCTACTGCTGTGAAATCAAAGAGCTCGTTGTCTATCAGAAGAATACATTGGGTCTGAAGACCACTGAAATCGCTCTTAACTTGAACATGTCACTGCGTGTTGTCCAAAGAGTCTTGCAGCTCTATAAGGAGCTCGGGGATGTCATGAAGGACCCACATATGTATCAAAGATGTTCGCCGCCACCCGTTTTGAATCCAACAGCATGTGACGTGAGTTGTACATTTATTATCTATGGCAAAGACTTACCCTTGTATGCACAGTACATGTTAAAACTACTTGAAGAGAAGCCAGATCTTTACCTGGATGAAATTGCCCTAGAACTCAACGATGTAACCGGCCTGGATATCTCAATTTCCACTGTACACCGCAGTCTCAAACTGCTAGGCATCACATCCAAAAGGGTGAGTCTGATGTCTTTCTATAAGCAAGTAGATGTACTCATCACTCCCCAAGCTTTCAAAAACCACCCTTGAACGATGCCACATGTACTGCATGGATTTTTCATTCAAGATCACTGGTGAACCGGCTGACCATTTGGTCTTCACTGATGAGAGCACCATCAACACTCTGACTTCTTCCCACAACATGGGATGTTCTTCTAAAGGACAGAGAGCCTGTGTGAAGACTTATTTTCACTGAGGGGACTGGTGAGTGAATGTTGCTCTGACAAAACACCTAGTCACTCACCTGCTTCACAGATTTTCTGTATTACCTGCCTTGATGCTTGATGGTATCATCTACCATCATATTGTCAAAGGCTCTTTTGATGGAGACCTGTTCCAGGAATACCTGCGAGGACTACTCAAATTTATGAATCCCTATCCACTGAAAAACAGTGTCCTCGTAATGGACAACTGTTCTATCCATCACGTGGAGGGTGTTGCTGAGCTGTGTCAAGAAAGGTAGGTCAGTTTTTGCCTCTTTCATGGACAACACTGACTGACCCATTGCTAATCATTTCGACAATATCACCCCACACATTCTAGAGGTGTCAAGCTCTTGTATTTGCTGCCCTACTCACCCGACTTCAACCCTATTGAGGAATACTTTTCCTATATGAAGTCCATCCTCCGATGAAACAGTGCTCCATTCTGTGTGACCTTAGAGGCAAAAAATGAGGAGGGAATCAAATGTTTTATTTCTGATGTGCTAAGTTCAGTGACCCCTTGCCACACAAGGGGCTGGTTTTCTCATTCCAATTACATATGAATAGGTACATCAAGTTTTCTAGTGTACAATTATGTTTGTAGTCCTGTTGTAGTAAATAAAAGTTTTTCTGTTTTCAAAAAAAATGACAAGCAGTGTGATTTCAAATAGCAGTATCTAAGACAACTATCTAAGCCAACCCACATTATTCAAGCTAGAGCCTTAAGTGCTGTTTTTGCCTCTCTCAAGATCCACCATGCTTCTCCAGCTAATAACCAGTGAATGCACATCCTTTGCAGGCTGTCCAGGACACCTACTACGAGCCAAATACCCCATGTCATATACACAGGTCGCCATTATCTCCTCCCCACCCTCCCTGACAAATGACCTATGCCGCACTCATAGTTGCAAGCAGCAGGCTCTGCCGAGAGCCAGGTTGCTCCCACAACACATACAGGGCACATGGAGCCACAGCGACCATTATAGTCACTAGATATTTTGTACATATACACAGGGTTAAATTCTCATATTATGTGCTACTTTTCCTGCTTCAGTATTCCACATGAATGCTTGAGGAAACAGGCAAAATTTCAAAAAAAGTCAAGACCATTTTAAAATAAAATCATATTTTTATTCCCTAGATGTGTACATTAAAAATGTGTCTACCAAAATTTAGGGTGATATCTTCTGTTTTCGTTGAGCTAAGATGGTTGCAATGTCGAGGCCCAACATGGAACCAAAAAAACCGTGCACCTTACATAATGCAAAGCACTCTAGAAGTGATGATACCCAACACAAGCCAGCAGTTGTATTTTGGCCCTACAAGCAACAAAGTGTCAACTGGATGGTAAGTGGTGGTTTGCTTACACAAACTAGTAATCTTTAACTCTGGTCCTACACACTACAGAGCTCCAACTAAAGTAGAAAAAAGCTGAAGAGATTGTGCTTCACTCCTACAAAGTGAGAGGCAAACTGAAAGAGGCTCCTACAGAGTTTTTCAGCTAGGTCAAGTTCTTCAGGCTTGAACTGATCTGATAGAAGACTCAGGCTTCAGGCAGAAGTGGGGGGTGAAATGTGTGTGTGATTGCTTTTTGCAAGGCTACCTAGAGCTATACTTATAGCTTTTCACCTGAGACAATCTAGACACTTTAGGAAGGTCTAACTATAGAATGGAAGCTGCTGGAAGGTTCTGGCAGCTGCCTGTATGGTTAGAGCCTTCCAGAAGCTTCTACACTAATAATATGAAGCTAACTATTGGCTAGAGACGACTATAAGGTCACTAAATTACTGACTCATGAATAACTATGATGCTGAAATGATATCATAGCATTCAGGCTCAGATTTGGGGTTGTAGTGACATCATGATGTCTCTAGCTAATTAATATTGGATGATAAATAAGGGGTCACCTGCTGTGCAGCTAATTAATGATCCTGCTGACCAATGAGTAGGCTTACCTCAGCCGCTGAGTTACAATGGTAATTATTGGTCAGTAGCTGAGTTGAAGCTGAGTTACTGATTTGGCAGTCATTAGGTCAGCAACCCAATTTGTGGACTCTTGTGGATCATTAATAGTGGACTCAGGAGCAGTGACAAGAAATAGAAAAATAAGGAGAACCACTGAATAGAAACACTTGGAACCCTATAAACAAGACCTTCAGACTATAAATACATTATAGGGATCCCTAACAATTTTCACATCATCAGGATTCTGACCATTGGTCCAGGTCTATGTCTCACTCAGTGCCACCAACAATGCTAACAAATGCCACCCTAGTACCACTGGCACATCAACTCTCGATTGACACATATGACCACTCCCAACGTTGTGAGTCCCCTTCATCTCCTTTGGAGGGTACCAGCTATCTAATCAGTTATTTGCAGGACCATTCTGAGGAAGCTACGGAGGTGGGGCCAGCCTGGTGGTGGGGATAGTAGGGTGGTGAATGCAAGCAGATTCACGCAGCATAGTGCAGATTAGAAATTTGTAGCAGTGATAATATACACGCAGATTGGCACATATTCGACCAGTTATCAATACTTTCATGATATCATACTCCAGCAGATTAGGCTATATTTGAGCATTTCTAAGTACATTTGTGGTCCACTCAATGCAGAAAAATATCTGTGATTTTCTACTTTATTTGCTACCAACTGCTGAGCTCAGGTTGTCAGCTAGGCAGCTCCAACCTGTTCTGCACAGGGGAGGTTTTCACTGGGACTGAAGCTTAATTGGGGCCAATATAACATATACATAGTAGGCAACTATACAAACACACACAGCATTTTACCCCTTCATAGTTAGTTGAGAAATGAATAGCACCAGATATAGGCAAATTTTCATAGTAGATGTACCTATATGAACAATGAATTTGAACTGGATGCTTGAATATTCAAGTCGATCCAGGTCAGGCACTGAGTTGCATGTAATCTAACCTTTCATAGGGTTCACGTGCTTGAAATTAGATTAGATGCAATTCAGTGCATGTGGCTGCTACGATTTCAGGGAGCAGGTAAGTGGATAACTTGTTTTGTCAAACTCTAAGAATATCTGTACAGCTAGTTTTAACTTAGGTTTGATAACACTGTGGGAAGGGAACCCGCAGGATTTCAGTAGTATAAACCACCCAAATTTCAATGGGCCTACCACTGTTTATGTGGCTAAACCACTGGAGCCCGTGCGTATTCCACTGGAACAGTTTCAGGGGTTAAAGGTGCGTTTCAGTGGTTTGGTTTCACTGGTGGACTAATGGAGATTCTGTATATTTGGAATAGGATTCCAAAGGTAAATCCAACAAGTTCTAGGATCATCAGCAGATAGTTCCAATGGAAAAAGCAGTAGTTTGTCGAGGGTTTTGCCACTGAGTTGCAATGAAAACAACAGATAGTTTGTGTGTATATAGAAAGGACCCGTCAGTGATCTAGTGACCAAGTTCTAGGTTTACTATGCCAGAAACACAAGGGCATTTCCATTAATTGAACAACACTTTCTATACTTGTTTAAAAGCCAAGAATATAGGCAAAAATCACTGAAATTCAATGTACTAATATAATATGTACATAATGGAATCATGGAAATCCTTGGATACATGACCCTCAGAACAGCTGCATGCCTCAGCTCTCCACTGTCCATGAGCCAATACTGATCGTGAAACTTGATATCATACCCAAAAATCCTCACACAGCAGGGCATGTACCACTCAAGTCACAAAGATGAGACAGTGACTATATAAGAGTACTCGCAGCATGGTCACTGATCATAGGGGAGCTTAGACACCAATTGCATCTGCAAATGAGTGGACCTATATTGAGGCAAGTTACATGAGATACACTCAGGAGTAGAAGGTAGACACAAGTGACAAGTAGATATATGACCCAACACCCTGGTGTTTGACAAGAGCATCTATTAAGAAAATGAGGTGGGTGTTGTATGATGTAGTGGTCTAGAAACACTCACAGTTGCTCAGAGTTGCCACCAGCACAAGAATGTGGAATGAGTACTGTGGTGAGGCTGAGCATATACATAACAAATGCAGATATTACTCACTTGGCTCATATTTGTAGCAGGAAACATGTGCCACATTTGATCATTAGTGCTGACCTAGAGACAATCTGAGTCCTCACATTTATCATCCATGTGTCCGTTGTATGCTGGGACTATACAGCTAAAGACTATGGCCAACATAAATGCAAGCACATACGAAGGATGTCCCGCAGCCTTGCCATCCACATGGTCCTTTGTGTACAAGAGGGAACTTGTTAAGCAGAACATGATGGAGAATAGAAGTTATGCCCACCTGTGGTCTTTCATGCTCACAAAACCAATAAAACTCCCAAGCTGGTGAAAAACATACAGCCTGACATCAGCTGGCTTATGCATTAAAAGAGTGTACTTTGTCCTTATAGAATAGCATCTCATTTAAAAGTGAGACACTCAGAGGTGGCAAGGCATGCTGATGAGGGTGCTGGTGATGATACTGAATATTGTGAGCCTTTGGTCTTTTGGCATTGCCGAGAGCAGGTAGAGTTAGATTGTATCAACCACAATCTGCCAAATAGCATGCACATTGTGTATATGAGTTTTGAGGGTGAGGAAGATTACTATACATGGGATCAAGTAAGGGTTTTTTGCAGAGAGTGAACAATGGGACATACCGTGAGCTTGGGCCTCATATGGGCACAAAAAACAAAATGTTCAGGCCAGGGGAGAGGCCCATTGAGGTAGCAAACTGTATGCATTACGTCTGAATAATGTTAGCTTGTGCAAGGGTGAATAACAGAGCAGGATAAATGCACATGAGGCATACCAGGGCCCATGAACATCAGCGATATCACTATACTAAATAGATGAATATCTACTCACACGTGGATACCTGAGACCTGTGTGTTGTGTGTTTGCGCATATAGTCAGAGAAGAAAAGACTCTAGCAGACATGGCACATTTATCATGTTCTTATAGTTGTCCTAGGGACTCTGATTCACTGTGTTAATGTCAGGGAGAGTAGGGATTAGAGATGATTGGGCCAGCTTATCATGGCAGATTCAGGACTCAAAGGATAGGACTGTGTGAAAAAACTATATCAGGAGCAAATTTCTAGTTGTACATACCTTGAGAACCACTAGAGACATAAAATATGACTAGATTCATTGCCTTTCCAAGCATGATGAAGAGCCCAGGGGATGAGCATTTGTCAGGGAGGTCACAGCAGTGGTGGGTAGGAGTTGATGATGCTTACATAACAGAGGTTAAGTTCCCACAATTATGAACATCAGCAGCAAAAATTCTATTCAGGGGTTGCAAAAAGGATACATGCATTGAGAATGGCTAGCAGAATCTAAGCACAGTCTGAGAAAGCTTGAGAGCGCAAGATACATCAGGGGGGGTTTGGTCTACAGTGATGGGTGGGGTTGATTCCAAAAGCAAAAGGAAAAAGAACTTGAAAGCTGGGGACGAGGGTGAGGTTGACAAGATGATACCGGGTAGCATTGATGATCTAAGTAGGAAGTGAGGGCTGCACATTGAGGCAGGGTGAATAAGATAGCAACAATGAAGAAATCTGTGGCCCAAGTGAGCAGTCAGGTATGGCGTGAGTGGAGTACATAGAGTCACCTAGGCATTTATGGGTACCAGGACTTTCTTGCCTGATTTGCCTTGCATTGACAAATGTTGGGACACAATGAGTGTAGAGACAGGTGCCTGGACATGCCCAATCATGATGGTCAGCAAAGGAAAATGTTAAATTGGTTAATATTGCACAGAAGGAAAACCTTTGACTGCCTCGTGATGCTGAGTGGGCAGAGTGTTCTGTGTCTCCTCAATGGGTTGTGCTTGCTGGGCTTGAGATTCACCAAATGTGAACTTGATATTGTTACATGCTTAGAGTGGCGACTGTGTTATGAACTAGATTTCTTCTTGTCAGCTGTCGGAATTATCAGAATGTTGGAGTTCAGGATTCGGAGTCGGGATCAGAACATATGGACATCGGCTTCAACTTATAGGTTGCACCCTCTTGGATCCTTTGTGTCCTGGTATTTTGGAAGGTCGGGATATCGGAGAAGTCGGAGAAGGTTGGAGGAGTCAGAGAATGGAAAGTCAGATAAGACTTAGAGATGGAAGTGAGAAGATATCGAGTCAAGGTAGGTCAATATTTGAACTGAAGAACAAAGTACATGGAGGATCATATATAATGAATCAATACGGTCCGAGTCGGAAAGATATGAAATGTGGAAATCCGAAACAGAGCAAATATGGGATCGGGGTAAAAGTAAATATGGACATAAGACCAAAGATGTAGATCTTGATAAGAAATGACTAAATATAGATGGAATGGGGATAAGTAGAACAGGTGGAGTAAATTGGAAATATGAATTGGAATATATCGGAGAAAAGTGGAAAAGCTGGGAATGAATCTGGGTTCTGACAGTATCTCCTCTTTAAGGCCAAGCCCTCGAGGCCTAAGATCAGCATGGGAAGTTTGGTTTTGTGATTAAGCAAGACCCCTAATGTGATATATAAGAGTGATGGATGGGGTTTGACTTATCAGACTTCTGATCTTCTTATCCCTACTCCCCTCTAAGCTCAATGTCAATGCCACCGATTATCTTGCTTGAAAATCTTATTTCCGAAGATGATTTGGGGTCAGAAAACGATCTGGAGGTGCAGATTCACAAGATTTTGGAGTTTCAAAAACAAGTGGCAAAGAAATTGGAGTGGAGAAAGTCGGAGCAGAAAAAGGCAGAAAAGGATGAGAGAAAGGCAGAAAAGAAATCGGGGGGAAAACCTCAGGAAAGGAAAAGCAATGTGGTGGATAGAACCATTACTCGTTGGAGGGTGCAAGAATCTGCCATAAATCAGATCAGGCACAAACAGTATTGTTGCACGGGATGTTGGGTTTGGGACATGTTTTGTTTGCCAATAGCAGAACGAATGAACGGGACATGCAATGAGTGCACAAAGGATGGAAGGACATGCCGTTGACCAGGAGTGTCGGGATTTGCGGAAGAAGTTGCAAAAGGTGTGGATGTGGGTGAGGGAGGAACAGCGGAATTGCTTTTGAAGGAAATCCGAGAGTTGTGGAAGTCCATCGATTGTCATGCAAGTTCCATGCAGGTACATTCCGAGGAGATGCAGATTCTGACTGGATGGGCGCAAAGAATGGTTCGGCACCAGGAGCGGGAATTGGAAGTGAGGATGGAGGAAATGGAAAGGGATGAAATATGGGAAATGGAATCGAAAAACTGGATCAGGATTGAGCAGAAAAGCAAAGCGGGATTTCTTGGAACAGATGGAAATGTAATTGAGAGAAATTAACATGGAAAAGATAGGAAAAAAATCAGAAAAAGGAAAAGTTAAGGCAGAATCAGACCGGATTTATCGGGATATTTGTTATGAAAGTCTTCAATGATTTCCAAAGCATTGCCTAATTCTGTAGTGGGAATCCACAAAGTTTCTTCATTGGTACCTTGATAGCCTGTCCAGTGTACCAAGTATTGTATCTTGCAACATCGGCGATTGTCTATCTTGGAATCCAGGATTTCGTCGATTTCATATTTGGGTTCGCCTTTGATAATAACTGGCAGAGGTGGAGGCTGTATTTGGTTTGGAATTTCATTCAGAGTCACGGGTTCTAGCATAGAGACATGGAAGGATGGGTGAACAGCATGCATACTGTTGGGTAAACGGAGAATGAAGGCTCAATTACTGGTACCTGCGGGTGCGATGACTTCAAAAGGTCTGAGGTATTTTTCAGTGAGCTTCTTTGAAGGTCAGGTTGTGTGGAGGAATTCGACTTTGACGAAGACTTTGTCGCCTACTTTGAAGTCCGGGGCTGGAGAATGTTTTTTGTTTGCAGGTTCCTTGTATTGGGATTGCGCATCTGAAATTCTCTTTCAGAGTTCCTGGTGGAGTTTGTCTAAGTCAACCATGAAATATTTGGCACGGGATGAGATGAGATCATGTTCAGGATGTACTGAAATGTTGGGATTGTAACGTTTGTCGGTGAAGAACGGAGAAACTCCCATTGTTGCACTTGAAGCATTGTTATAGGTGAATTCTGCAGTTGGAAGAAGTTCAGCGCAATTGTCTTGTTGATAGTTACAATAAATGCAGAGATATTGCTCAAGAATCTGATTTGTTCGTTTGGTTTGTCCATTGCCTTCGGGGTGATAACCAGAAGTGAAGTGGAGATTCATGTCTAGCACTTTTCCGAGTGTGTGGAAAAAGGAAGACACAAATCCTGGACCTCAATTGGAGGCAATGTGAGTCGGAACACCATGCTTGGAGAAGACATGGAGAATGAAAAGCTGAGTGAGCATCGGAGAAGTGATCATCATGACTGTCGGAATGAATATAGCTTGTTTTGTGAGTCTGTCAATGATAACAAGGATGCTGTCAAAACCCAATGAAAGTGGAAGCAGCACAATGAAGTCCAAGGATATGGAGTTCCATGGTCTTGGTGGGATTGGTAAGTGCTTCAGGAATCCGTAAGGCCGGTGTCATTTGGATTTTGATCATATGCATGTTGTACAGGATTTGACATAGGAAATCACGAAGTCGCAGAGTTTTGGCCATGTATATTCACGTCAGATATTGCTGAGTGTCCTGTATTGTCCGAAATGTCAGGAGATTTGGTGATCGTGCAGATATTGTAGAATGTGGAGTCAGAGGTTGTTAACGTCGGAAACATAGATTCGGTTGTTGAGTCAGAGAAGTCCTTGAGGATCAACTGACCATCAGGGTGTTGGAGGATTTGTGGGATAGTCAGAAATTGCGGGATTGGAGATAGATTGTCAGATTTCTTTGTGAAGTTTCTCAAAATCCATGATGGTAACTGCGTGGAGAACTGTGACATTAAAAGATGTGGCTTGGAGGGATGATGACAGCTGTTCGTTAGGAAAACCAGGCAGAAATTGTGCGGATTAATGCTGGCATGGTCACTACTCCCCTCTTTAGGATAGACATCACATTGTCTAGTTAAAGAGTAGGGTTTTGTTCCGAGTTTTCCGGGTCAGAATCAGATAACAAGGTTGAATTGGCATAGTTATTCCAACCATCAGACTTGTCGTTGGGTTAAAAGCTTAGTGGTGGCGAAATCTTCAAGGTTTTTGTGGTCAGTTACAATGTTGATGGTGGAACCGGAACCTTCAAGGTAATGCCACCAAATCTTGAAAGCTTCAAAAATCGCGAGTAATTCCTTGTCGTGAATGTTGTAGTTTAATTCCGGGGTGGTGAAAGTCTTAGAATGAAAAGCTACAGTGTGAATTTCACCATCTTCCAGAGAGATGATGGAGAGGATTGCCGCTAGGGCATAGTCCAAAGTGCCGGTTTCCACAATGAGTTGGCAATTGGGAATCCAGTGCATAAGGATTGGAGCTGCGGTGAAGGCTTTCTTAAGTGTTTCAAAGGATTTCCGACACTCATCAGAGAAGTTCCATTTTATGGATTTCTGAGTGAGTCGGGTAAGTGGGATTGCGATGTCGGAGTAATTATGAATGATGCATCGGTAAGAGTTCACAAAACCTAGGAAGGATTGGATGTCTTTTACTTTTCAGGGTTCGGGTCATTCTTGAATCCCTTTGATCTTGTTGTCTGCCATTGAAAGTCCTTTGTGGGAGAGCATGTATCTGAGGTATTCTACCGTAGTTTTGTGGAAATCACATTTGTTGGGTCTTGCGTAAAGTCGGATCTTTCGGAGACGTTGGAGAACTTTGTGAACATGTTCTCCATGTTCTTCCAGGTTGGTGGAATAGACTAAGATGTCATCCAGATAGATGAGGACCAAAACATCGAGCATGTTGCAGAATATATCGTTCACGAATCGCTGAAAAGCAGCTGGTGCATTAGTGAGACCGAAGGGCATAACACGCCATTCAAAGGAACTGTATCAGGTCCTTAAGGTGGTTTTCCACCCATTGCCCTCTCTAATGCGGACTAGATGGTAAGCATGTTGGAGATTGATTTTGCTGTAAATTTGTGCCTTTCCGGGGCTTTCCAGGAGGTCAGAAAGTCAGGGAAGTGGATATTGGTCTTTTTCATGATCTTGTTGAGACTGTGGAAATCGATACAAAGTCGGAGTCCGCCTAATTTCTTCTTCGAGAATAGTACTGGAGCACCGTGCAGAGAAAGTGAAGGGCAGATGAATCCTATGGCTAGTGCCTCATCAATAAATTTTCGAAGTGTTTCTAGCTCAACTGGAGATAGGGAATAAATAGTTCCCAAGGGGCTCTATCAGGTCAATACTGAGATCGTACGGTCGATGATCAGTGAGGATTTCTGCTTTCTTCTTGCTGAAGATGTCAGAAAACTCATGATATTCCAATGGAACACCGTTGAGATTGGCTGTCGGATCAGGATTTGGGCAAGCGTCGATGATGGAAGCGGATCTTCCTTTCAGAATTACACATAACTGAAAGCTCTCCTTGTTATCTAGTTTGCAAAGGTGAGCGAACGCAGAAGCAGGGACTAGGTCGATAGCTGAGTCTTGTTCAGATGTTGGAGGGGCGTCCACACGATCTGATTTTGGGATTACAGAGACCGCAGAGGTGGATTTCATGGAGAGTGACGTCGGAATTGAATCTTGCTGCTGAGGAATGCAGAACAATATACTACCCAATACCCAGTCAATCAATGGATTGTAGTGGGTGAGCCAGTTGTGTGAGAAGGTAGATTCTTACAGTAGCATATATGCTACTAATTAGGGTATATAAGTCACCAGAGTGGCTTATGGGTTGTATTATATAAGCCGCCCACTAGGGGTGCCTGTAGGTAGTGGACAACTATACAGTTGTCCACAAGTAATTAGATAAGCAATCAGACTTACTTGTAACCACACAACTCACAGACACCAATAAACTATTGGCACAGTCTGTCCAGTGTGAACACTAGGTTTCTTACACATTTTAAACTGCCAAAACTATTGGCAGCACTGTGATAAAAAAGATCAAACTGATCTTTTTACCCAAATCGACGAGTTTAACACTTGCCAGAATTCTTGGAAACAGTAAACAGACATTTACTGTTTATTCTTCTAAATCAATAGAAGAATGCCACAGTGTGGCTGATAGATCGTAGATCTATGGTTTTGATAAGGAATCAAAGCCAAATGTCTAGATCCAGAGAGGATCCAGATATGTCTGGGGCCACAGCCAAGGGTCCAGACAGGAGAATTGAGCATGCCCATGACATGGACAGGCAAATGGGAACACCAATGAGAATAGCTAGTCCTCGTATCACTACGATGCCCGTAGCTTCCGAATCTAGGAGTCGAAAGTGAGTATCAGCGGATCTAAGAAGATCTGCACTGGAGGAATCAGAAATGGATGATATATTGTCTGTTAAGAGAACTAAAAGAACTTCAACTAGGTTGAAGTTATGATCGTCTGTTAAGAGAACTAAAAGAACTTCAACTAGGTTGAAGTTATGATCGTCCTGTTAAGAGAACTAAAAGAACTTCAACAAGTTATGAGCGTCTCTAGATGAGTCAAGAGAGCTGCCGACTAGCGACACGGACAATTCACTGGGGGTGCGAATGTCACAGCTCCCACATGTCCAAGAACATTGCAGATTGCAAAGTTCACCATCCCAAACAGGGAGGATAGAGCAAGAGTTGGCACGCTGGGATGAAGAAACCCAGTGATATGAATGTACAACTGGACACATTGCCCAGATGATTCCAGCCCTCTTTGAGAGCCATAAACACGTAGACACTACATGTGAAGTGAGCCAGCGAGCAGCTGAGGCAGCTTGTGCAGCAGATGATGCTGTGAACCAACTCCAAACACTAGGAGATGGTATGGAACTGTTAATACAGTCCCTGGAGGAGGACATACAAGGACCTTTGTGAGGAAAGGCCCCCGACCGTGGCAACAATCCCAATAGGGATCGTGAGGTTGACCGCAAAGCAGAGAAGGCTCACAGGAAGCGAGACAGACAGAGGGTGCCACCTCCATCTGGTCCAAGCACTAGCAGTGGTCCTTGAGAACCTAGTGCCACGATAGAACAAGACAGTGTCAGTATGCACCGGCATCCTGAGTAGGAGACAGATCGCAAGCTAGAGGCTCACGATAGAGAAAATATCCACAAAGGAATTTTCAGATCAAAAAAAACTTATGATGAGTGGGACAGAATTTGTACAGTGTATTGAACAACATCTGGGTGCAGTGAGGGAGAACAGAGGCATCAGCGGGGAGTCTGGTGTGGATATCAAGGTTGGAACTGATTGCACTGAAGCTGAGATGAGAATATTAGATATGTTCTCGAATGTTGCTGGTCATTTTTTGATGTTGAGGCTGAAAGGGAGGCTCAGGGAAAAGTTAACACCAAGTGCTAGCCTTCATGGCTTTGTTGGTTGATGTCTAATGATGAATCCAGAGTGGGAGATAGTGTGTTGGCATGATGCAAGAGCTTGAAACAAATGATAGACTCACTACAAAGACTGACAGAGTGTCCTCGTCAGACAATGATTCAGTCTTCCAATGGAACTGGCTCATGTCACGACAAAAAGGCCCCATCACTGCGTATGGATGAACCAGATGGTGCTACATGGTGGGTGCTCTGCAACTGCCATGGTTGGACGAGGGGGAGAGGTAAGCATGCTGGAGAGGTGTGAGATCAATGGCCTGGAAGGTATGCTGGGTGAAGAGGATTTGGGACTCTCAGTGCCTTTTCAGGACATAGGATAATTCGAACGTGTTTTCATGGATCTGATTGCACTTATCACATTGAAAATGTGTCCTGGATTGCATGAAATATATGTTCACACGTCACTCTGGAGGAGAAAAGAGAGTGGACTGCCGGGACTGGTGACGAGTCAGCTATATGCGTCACGCAAATCCACTCAAGATATCTGGGAGCCGTAAATACCTATTTAATTCACAATTGAATGCCATGTAGACCTTTTATTGTGACTGAAACAACATCTTACCCTCGTCAAATTAGAATTGTGCATTCTTGCTGAAAAAGAGGCACACTACAAAAATTTCGTGTTAGACAGCTCATCTTTGTCGATGATTCTGATTTGAAACACTCTTACATGTCTGAAACACGTGATTCAATGTGTTTTCTTGGTGGGTGGTGGTAGCAAGAAGAGGAGTATGTCTTCAAATATAATATGTCAGAGTCTGAACTGACTGTCACATGGCTCCGACTACAAACACAACATTGTAAAGCATTGTAAAGGCCACATACTCATATATTTCTTCCTTATTGGCATTCATACTGACACCCTGGAACTTAAGTCATTGAGAGGAGGTTAAATGGGAAAGCTGACAGACCTCTCTAGACAAAGCCAGGTGTGTCGTGACGACAAACCTGCATGGTGACGTATTCAAAAAGTGAGTACATATTCCGTAAGCTGTTAGAAATAGAGAGAGAAGAAGGGTAGTGTCTAACTCACCCTGCAATACCACCAACAATCTCGAAGATATTGAAAGATATCCACAAACTCCCTGAAGCTAAACTTTGCTGTTTTGCTTGTAGCCTGTTTTGCCTGCCTTTAGTGTCAACGAGTCCAGCACCATTCACCAGCTGATATAGGGGCTGGAGAGAGCAAGTGGTTGGTGTTGGGCAGCAAATCAGGCTTTCATACTGACTTTCCAGCCCTTATAAGACCTGGCCTTGGGTTGTCATATAGCCCCAGATAGCCACGAAGGCTGCTAAAGTGTTGGTTTAGACACGAAATCTCAGACAGAGATCTGACTTTGTTAAAAAAAATTAAAATCTAGGTGAGTTGATCAGAATGCAAGTCTGCTTTCATTCGCAAAGAAGCTGAAGGGAGCTGAAACTCAGCTCAAATATCTGAATGGAAAACCTGTTATCTGACAGCTGGTTACAAAAGCTGACCCATGCTGACATTTGCTGAAATAATCTGAAAAGAGCTTTGTGAGTTCCCACTGGGGCTGAACGACTGCTCTTTTACTGTTAATCGGTCTTGACGTCACTGGTCAGGTGCACTGCAGTGCTATATTCACTCATGGCCGCCATCCTTGCAAAGCATGCAGTTCAGGCTTTAATGGGGAAAAACCTCACATATGATACTATAGCACATTAACCTCAGTTCTAGGTGGCTAATTGCACATCATCATAGTCTTCCATTACGGAGTGGATTGAAATTCTCACATACACCAAGTATGAGGTTGAGGCTTATGATGGGTGTGTAGATTTCACCTTTGGCTCGGTGTTGGTTGTTCTATTTGATAAGATGTTCTACAGTATACCAGAAATAGTGGATTCTATCAATTTGCAGATGGAAGGGTGAGTGAGATTGGAGTTAATAACACCATAAAAGTGACACTATCATCAGGACTGTGGAAGCATCGAGGGCTATCCATAAGAAACTGAAACAGGAATACTCATCATCAGCTTAGAGCACTTGTGATTTGTGGGCCTTCGGATTGTTCAGATTATAGGCAGGTGAATCCACCTGCTATGCAGGTTTTGAAAGCTCATCAAGAATTGCGGGCCTGAATTTCAAGGTGAGAAAAACATGTTGCAACACTGCCTTTTGACTTATTAGCTTCGCCTGCTTCTAGCGAGTTCTGCCAATGATCTTCTGACTGATGTGATCAAGCAGCTGTCTTCAGACCCAAGCACAGATCCACAAGTAAAGAAGAAACTTCTTGTTGTTTTGGCTTCCTGGAAGTGTCAATTTCAACATGACTCAAAGATGAAACTTGTCACATCTCTTTACGACCAATGTAGGCTGGTGTGAAAATCTGCTGACTACGGTCCTGGAGCTGGTTCCTTAGAAGAGTATGTAGTAAAAGAGAAAGAGAAAGAAAGGGAGCGAGAGAGAGAGGAAAGAGAAGCTGCCAGATGAGAAAAAGAGGAGGCAAATAGACATGCGAAATGAGAGAGGGAAGAAGAATGAGAGAAGAAGAAACCCAAGCAAAAGTCCTTCAATTTCAAAGAGGAGAAACCTCAGGTCTTGGGAAGTCTTCTCATGGTGAGGCATTTTAGCAATCTGGTCAATGCCTTGATGGTGAGCTTCATTGTAGGAGGATATGTGATAGTGTAATTTCACAGTTAGTCAATCGGAAAATGAAACTGATTCAGGCAAATACTCGTGTGCAGGAGTGCCTAGTAGCTGCAAAATGATCAGGAAGTAAGTCGTTCGTTACATCCAGGTTTGTGCTCCCTTGTTTCTCATATTTTGATTTACATTCCTTCATTAGCTTGTGGAGGACGAAGAGCTTATTAGTGCACTTCTCGAAACAAACAAATGAATCATTCAAGCACTGGGGATGTACAATAAAGTAAATACATCTTTTATCATCATTCCTTTCAACATAATTTATCTTAATTTATCCGCAGTACCTCATTCCCGATGCCACCAACATGGGCATCAAGTCGCAGCTATCTCACACCACATTAACAGATGTGAATGCTTTCTTATTGGAACTCAATAAACTCCAAGAGAAGCAGCATGCTGCTGTTGCTTGAGCTCACCATAGTGCAAGCAGTCGTTCAGCTACAGACAACACTGGTGTTCACCCAGATCTCCATGATCTAGACTTCAACACCCTCAGTTCTGATGCCACAGGTCTGCCACCGCCACCCCAGCATTCTAGCCCAGATTCACCGTTATATGACCAGGACACCAGGCAGGGCATGCTCTCAGATTATAACAGGAGACACATAGCCGCCATTTGGCGGGAAGCAGCTCGATGCTGCAAGTTGTGGGCAAAGGCAAGGCACACACAGCTTATCAGTCATTCAGCAATGAAGATTTGACAGGCCAGGAGGCCATGAAGTGACAAGCTTTGTTGGAACTGTGGGAATAGCTGACAAGCAGGGGATGGATTGGTCTTGAATAGATCCATGAAGATGAAACCAGGATATGGATGGATAGTCCAGGAATCATTTGAATGGCTTCAATGTCCATGTGCTGTACTGATAGGATTGAATTTAACCTCCCATGTAGTTTGTGATTGTTGTAGGATGTGCTAGATCAAGCCACAATAGTGTTATTTTGACCAAGCCAAACCAGGTGTTCACTTTTTTCTCTCTGCTCTCCACTTATAAACCCTTGGTTTATATGGCTTCTCTTCCATGCCTACATCAACTTTCCACCACTTTCCCTTTCTAGCATCCAATGCATCCTCCTCTTCTTCATCTTTCATATCTTCACCATCTGCCTTGTCAACTCCATGAATCTTCCAAGTAGCACATTTCCCCATCATGAGTTTCTGAATTTCAAGTTCACAGCTTTCATAGTGCAGGTTGACATCATGCTTCAATCTCACAGCAAGTTCTTTGAGAATTTGATGGCAATGAGTCTGATGGAAATAGTGATCGGCACGGGTAACCCCTGGGTATGAAAACACCGACCTGTACCCAACCCGTGGCGCAACCCTTACCCGTGATGTGGGTACGGGTTTCTCCGGGTTACGCACCGGTACGCCATGGGTACGGGCCGGCAAACTCTGCCGGCCCTCCACCACCTCCACCCCCACCTCCACACCTGCCAGGTTGCATGGCTGCCAGCCAGAGGACGACGCGCGATGCACAACCATGGCGCCCACCTGGGGCGCTCCCCCCAGATGGGCGCACTCTCCACCCCACCTCTACCCCACCTCTACCCCACCTCCACCTCCACCTCCACCTCCACTGCTTCACGTGAGCGCCGGCCAGAGGACAGCACATGACCACATGCGCCATCGCGACACGCGACCACGGCACCTGTCGCGATGGGACGCTCTCCACCCCACATCCACCCCCACCACCACCCCCACCAGCTCGCATGAGCGCCGGCCAGAGGATGGCGTGCGACCACACACACCATCGCGACGTGCAACCATGGCGCCTACCTGGCGGGGTGACAGGGATGGCAGGTGGGGGTTGAGGGAGGGGAAGGCTTGGTGAAAAACCCAGGAATACTCCCAGGTTGGCTGTGGGTCAGACACATCTGACCCACACCCGACCCGGGGTGACCCAAACCCATAACCCGCACAGGTTACCCATACCCGTGCGGATCACTACTCAAAAAATCATCATTAGTTTTGGCAAGTATTTCTTGTACAATTTTCTGGGGCACATTTCTAGAATTTCATGAAGTTTTTCTGGGGACAGAAAACTCTCTAGAAACCATAGGTTTTTTAGCAGTGTTCTGTCCCCAGAAAATCTTCAGGAAACATGGCAGGTTCTGATGATTTTCTGAAATATTTTCTGACTCAGAAAATTGTTGTTTGCCTCCAGTGCCACCAAAAAATACCTCGGACCTTTTGAAATCATTGCACTTGCAGGTACCAGTAATTGAGCCTTCATTCTCCGTTTACCCAACAGTATGCATGCTGTTCATCCATCTTTCCATCTTTCCATGTTAGAACCTGCAACTCCAAATGAAATTCCAAACTGAATATGGCCTCCGCCTCCACCAGTCATTATCAAAGGCAAACTCGAATATGAAATCAATGAAATTCTGGACTCCAAGATAGACAACCGCCAACACTGCAAGTTACAGTACTTGGTATGCTGGACAGGGTATCTATCAAGGTACCAATGAAGAAACTTCATGGATTCCCACTATGGAATTAGGCAATGCTTCAGAAATTGTTGAAGACTTTTACAGGGCATATCCCAATAAACCTGGTCCAATTCCACCTTAACTTTTCCTTTTCATTTTTCCAATTTTTCCTATGTTTTCCCTGTTCATGTCTCTAATTACATTTTCTGTCTATTCCAAGAAATTCTGCCTCCTTTTTCTGCTTATTTTCCAACTCAATTCTCCAATTCCGATTCCAATATTTCATCCCTTTCCATTTCCCTCATCCTTACTTCCAAATCCCGCTCCTGATGCTGAACCGTCCGTTGCACCCACCCAGTTAAAATCTGTGTCTCTTCAGTGTGCTCCTGCATGGAACTTGCGTGACAATCCACAGCTTTCCACAATTTGCAAATCTCCTTCAACAGCAACTCCACTGTTCCCTCATTTCCCACATCCACACCTTTTGCAACTTCTTCCGCAAATCCCAATTCTCCCGGTCGACAGCATACCCTCCCATCCTTTGTGCATTCATTGCATGTCCTATTCATTCCATCCGTTATCAGCAGACAGAATAAATCCCGAACCCGACATCCTGCACAGCAATATTTTTCATGCCTGATCTGACTCAACACAGACTGGCGTACTTTCTGATGAGTAACAGTTCTATCCACGCCATCATTTTCCCTTCTTCAAATATTATCCTCCAATTCCTTTTCAGCCTTTCCCTGCCTTTTTCCGCTCTGACTTCCTCTGCTCTAATTACTCTGCCACTTCCTTTTGCAACTCCAAAATCTTGTGAATCTGTGCCTCCAGATCACTTTCTGATCCCAATTCATCTTCGGAAAGGAGATCTTCAATTGAGATAATTGGTGGCATTGACATTGAGCTTAGAGGAGAGTAGGAACAAGATGATCAGAAGTCCGGCAAGTTGAACCCATCTGTCACTCTTATATATCACATTAGGGGTCCCGCTTAATCACCAAACCAAACTTCCCATGCTGATCTTAGGCCTTGAGGGCTCAGCCTTAAGGAAGAGATACTGTTAGAACCCAGATTCATTCCCAGCTTTTCCACCTTTCTCCAACATATTCCGATTCACATTTCCAATATGTTTTACAATCTGTTCCATCCATTCTACTTATCCCTGTTCTCTCTATATTTAGTCATTTTCTATCAAGATCTACATCTTCAGTCTTATATCCATATCCATCCTTACCTCTGATCCCATATTCGTTCCGTTTCAGATTTCCGCATTTCGTATCTTTCCGACTATAACTGTATCTACTTGTTATATACGACTCTTGCATGTACTTCATTCCTCAGTTCAAATATTGATTCACCTTGACTCAATATCTTCTCATCTCTGTCTCTGAGTCTTATCCATCCTTTCCATCCTCCGACTTCTCTGATATTCAGATTCTCCAAAATACCAGGACATGAAGGATCCAAGAGGGTGCAACCTATAAGTTGAAGCTGACATCTGTACGTTTCCAATTCCAAACTCCGAACTCTGAATCCCAACATCAACAATTCTGACATTCCAATGAGAGAAAATCTAGTTCATCACAACTCCCTAATACTCGGAACACACACATATACGCCAATTCACCATTTATTTCTTTTGTTTTCAGTCCATATACGTCTGAGCTAGCAGGGAGTACCTTCATTTGTCTCTTCAGGACCTCGGGAGCCCGTAGAACACCTTCGTTCCTTTTCTCAAGTACCTCGCTACCTTTAGAAACCTTTTAAAGCCCTCTAGGAACATCTTCGGCACCCTGATAAGGCCTCACAAGTCTCATAAACACCACTGAGTCTTTCTTTCTTCTTTACCTCCCCATATTTCCTTACATATTTTGAACGGGGACCTATTGGACCTCTTTTTTGGTTCACTACATCCATTCCCTGCACAAATAGAGCTCCCTTCTTGCCTATTCCATGGAAGTGCAGGCAAGAAGAGCAATGGGGAGAGAGGTAGCAAAGGTTACAACTTGCAGGAATCCATTGGGCTGGCTGATGACACCCAACACTATCTGGACATTCATGTGAGTAACAAAAGATTCATTCTCCATCCTGCATCATGTGTATTGACTGCCATATTAGGGCCTTGTTCATGAGTGTATTTCCCATCACAAACTTGTTGGTAAGAAACGCAAAGAAGATCCTAAGGTACTTGCTCACATTTACGTGAAGGTATGTAAACCCCAAGGACAATAGAACACTTGTACTAATCTTAATTAGGTTATTCACAACATGCTCATCAGATGTCCCATGAAAATTCCCAGGTGGTAAGTTATATGCCTATTATCACCATTGCTCACTGACTCACACTTTTGATAGTCATCAATAGATCTCCAACCAGAAACAAGATGGGACTTTGAAAACACAGGTGCACTGCACTCTCCACCATTCAATTATCCCAATGACAATTATTTCAAAAGACTCCCTTCACCCTCCTGGCTGCGCACGACAGCTGCTACCAAGGTGCAAGGAGAACTCCCCAAGGCCCAGATGACCACGCATTCGCAGAATCAAAATCAACCTCTCATGAGGAAATTAGAGCCCTCACGAAAAATCTCAGAGAACAAAAAAAAAGCTTGTGCACAGGCCAAAACTGCTCAAACCTCGGAGGACACTTCTCACCATCAAGTCAATGAGTCCCAAGTTCCAAATGTAGCCTCCCAGTCTGTTAGAACCCAGATTCATTCCCTGCTTTTCTGCTTTTCTCTGATATATTCTGATTCATATTTCCAATTTACTCCACCGATTCTACTTATCCCCGTTCCATCTATATTTAGTCATTTCTTATCAAGATCTACATCTTTGGTCTTATGTTCATATTTACTTTTACCCCGATCCCGTATTCACTCCATTTCGGATTTCCGCATTTTGTATCTTTCCAACTCAGACCGTATCGCTTCATTATATATGACTCCTCCATGTACTTCATTCTTCAGTTCGAATATTGACCTACCTTGACTCGATATCTTCTCACTTCCATCTCTAAGTCTTATCTGACTTTCCATTCTCCAACTCCTCTGACCATGTCTGACTTCTCTGATATCCCGACCTTCTGAAATACCAGGACACGAAGGATCCAAGAGGGCGCAACCTATAAGTTGAAGCCGATGTCTGTACATTCCGATCCCGACTCCGAATCCTGAACTCCGACATTCCGATAATTCTGACATCCAACGAGAATAAATCTAGTTTATAACAGTATATTCGAACTAAAACTCTTGATTCATTCACTATGCCTTCTACCAGATCGTGTGCTGTCACTGGAAACACAAACCCCAGATCCAGCTTTCCGAACGACGAACCGGAAGGCGACCCCAGTGATGATGACTGCATTGACGACAACACGGACAATGATGATGATGAAGAAGACAGTGGGAAGGCTATGCTAAAAGCTTTGAAACAGATAGCCAAGCACATGGGAACTCCAAACAAAGGTCAAACCGGAAACACCAAACTCCAGGAACCCGACACCTTTGACGGATCGGATTCCCGAAAGCTCCATCCTTAAAGCTCCATCCCTTCCTCCTTCAGTGCAAACTCCACTTCTGCGACCATCCTTAGACCTTTTCCAGGGAAGAAGTGAAAGTTACTTACACTATCTCTTTCCTAAAAGGGACAGCTTTAGATTTTTTTGAGCCTGAACTCTTAGATGACGACGCCTTCCAAGACCTGTCCTGGCTCACAAGCTATCGGGACTTCACGACAGTACTCCAAGAGAATTTCAGAACTTACGACCCTGTCGGTGATGTGGAAATCAAACTCGACAATCTCCGAATGTGCGACAACCAACACATTACGAAGTTCATCGTAGAGTTCAACTGCCTTGCCGCTAGAGTCAATTGGGGCAACACCACCCTTTGTAGGAGTTTTCATACTAAACTTCCTGATCATATTAAAGATATTCTTGCAACCTGGGAAAAAGCCAACACGCTTCCAGAACTCACGCAAACCATCAACAGCCGTTATTGGGAACAATGAGGCAAGGTCAACCGTGCCACCACTTCCAACAATAACTACTCTGGTAACAGCAGCAAATCGGACAAGCAAGAATCCTGATCAAACCAGTCAGAGAAGAGGACAAACAACAACAACAACAGTTTGGCTTCTGCCTCTTCCCCCAAACCTCAGTCCTCCACATCGAATTTCCACAAAACTCCGGATATTTCCCACATACTTGGAAAAGACGGAAAACTAACCCAGCAGGAGAGACAGTGATGCATGGACCAAAACCTTTGCATGTTCTGTGGGAAACCTGGACATATCGCGAAGGATTGTCCACGGTCAACCTCCCTTAATGCTCAATTGAAGGCCCAAGTGGCCTCTGTGATTCCAAGCACAAGGTCGAACCTGCAGCCGTTACGGATTCAAAAAAATAATAAGCAGCTCTGAGACCTCCACACAGACCCAGAGCTGTGTTGATTCCATCTGCGTATTTTCCAAGGTTCGACTCAACACTTCTGCTCTTTCGAAATCCATTTCTCTTACCATATCATTGACTTCTGACATTATTCCAAATACTAATATCCAAGCTCTTGTGGACTCTGGTTCCACTCATTGTTTTGTGGACTCATTGTTCACTTCCAAGCTTCCACTGGAATTCCACAATATCCTGCAGATTCTGCTAAAGCTTTTCGACAGCACTTCTAATGTCTCAATCATGCAGACTATCAATATGCCAATCCGCTTTCTGTCGGGCGAAAATCAGGTTGTTGCTATGTATGTAACACCGCTTGATTCTAGCTGCTCCATCATGCTAGGACACAACTTGTAAGAAACCTAGTGTTCACAATGGACAGACTGTGCCAATAGTTTATTGGTGTCTGCGAGTTGTGTGGTTACAAGTAAGTCTGATTGCTTATCTAATTACTTGTGGACAACTGTATAGTTGTCCACTACCTACAGGCACCCCTAGTGGGCAGCTTATATAATACAACCCATAAGCCACTCTGGTGACTTATATACCCTAATTAGTAGCATATATGCTACTGTAAGAATCTACCTTCTTACATCCTCCCTGCAGACCAAACCTCAGGAAGGTTTGGGAGATTTTATGCTGATGGGGGATCAGCATATATGGGTGCAGGCACAGTCAATGATGACTGTGCAGCTACCTCGACGGTGTTGTTGTAGTCAATGGAGTCAGATGGATTGACTTCCATGTTGGTGTCATCTGCTGTAATAGCGGGTGCAGGCAGGGGAGCAGACAAGGTGGAAGGTTCTGTCATTGGCACGTCCATACGTGCCTTGGAGCAGGGAGGCCCTCCACCATGTTTGTTGAGTGACGAATTGTCGTCCAATGTCGACAGTTGTCCCCAACCACCGGGGGGACAAGGGGGCACAGGTATGTGAAGGCTGGTAAATGTCTGGCCTTCGTGAGTGTCGAGGACCCTCTGTGTGGTCTCATTATAGCAGACTTTGCTCTGCTTATGCACAAAGTAGGGCTCAATATTGATGAGAGCTCTACTGGGATCTACACCTGCATATGTGCCTAGCCATTGGGCTAGCTCATCAAGAGATGTACTCTCGTGAGGGTGTTTCCATTTGTATGCCTTCTTGACACTGGTAGACAACAGCATTGGGAGATCTTGCCACCAGATTGAACCGGCAAGATCAGCCCACTGGCCATGGACTGTAAACAGGTCCGTTAACTTTTGTAGAAAGACCAGACTGTCTTTCTTTGGCTTAATTAACTTAAGTCATACCCATACATAAACATCCTCTAGACGGAAGGTGTTGTTGCCATTCCCGTGGATAGCGGGTGATACTCCCTCAGGGGAGCACTCCATCATGTGCAATGCATCCCTGAGATTGGGAGGCATGTCATGTGCAATCTCGAACGCTGGTGTTTGAGTCGCTAATCGCTGCTTGTGGTCAGCACGCTTGATGATGGCATGCTGCACAACATGGCAAATGTCGCACATGCAAGCGTAAGCTGCTCAACGAATTTTGGATTGTTGAGCTGGCAGATGTCGAACCACTCTGTGGGTTGACAACTTGTTTGCACTGCCATGGGATGTGGTGCTTTGCCCAAAGGGTGGGGTAAGAATCCCATCTGCGTTGCAGGCAGGTCGCTGATGGCAGGAGCAATACGAGCATGCAGTGACGCTGGGGAGGGTGCTGCCAGCGTTCTCTGTTTAGATGCGATCTTGCAACCGGATCAAGTGGGTCCTACTGGTGAAGCACCGGTAGTTGGTGTAGATGGACTCACCGAGTCTGTCATCAAATCTGGCAGCGATGTCAGATCAATTATAGTCAGCGCTGATGGCATCGATTTCATGGCGGATATTTTATCCACCATTTTGTAGTTAATCTGCCTCTCCTTATCGAGGGCAGCATGAAGCGTGTTGAGCTCTGAATTGAGCTTGCATACATCATCATTCTCATGCCTATGGGGCACGATTAGGAAGCTCTTGCGGCTTCCTAACTCCCCTTAGCTCTAGATAAGCATCTAGTGCCTCTAACTCTCTGCATGCAGAGAGTGGTTCCCAGGTGACATCTCCTAATGTCCACCTTACTTGTAACTCTAGATTGGAGTTACTAGTCCAGCGATGAGACAGAATCTTATCTACAAACCATTCTGGTTTGTCCTCTTTCCCAACATTGTACATATAATTTACGTCACGACAAGGAAATCATTCGTCGTCATTGAGTATATGTGGTCTGATTAGACTTGCATGAAACTTTGGTAGTATCCTCCTAGCTGTGAGCTCTGGAGGTAACTCAAGTTTCACAGTAGAGATGGAATTGTCCACTTCTATAACTGGATACCACCCAATATAATTGGGCACTAACTTCTTTGCCCATCCTTTAGGTAAGGACAGGTTCTTTGTAGACAGATATACTAGCTGTCCAACTTCATATGTTGTTCCTTGACGGCATCTGATATTAGCAGTATCTGTCTGCTGTACTCGGCTCGTGATGGTTGCATCGTGAGCATCAATCAGGTTCCACAACACTTGTTATGCGAACTGCCGTACTCCTCTAAATGTAGTATCCACTGATAGTACCTGCCCGATACAGGGCAAGTATCCACTGTTCAATTCAAACAGTGCGTATCCTGTGGTCGCACTGACTGAGCTGTTCAGTGTGAACTCTACCATTGGGAATTTCTCAGCCCAATCCTTCTGATCACTCTGCACTACCATGTGGAGTATTTGCCCTACAGAACGATTTGCTCATTCTGTCGCTCCATCCGTCTGTGGGTGGAATGCTGTGGACATGAGCAGCTTCGTGCCCATTATACGCTGCAATTTCCTCCAGAATATGGAGGTGAATTTGGAGTTGCAATCTGATATGATCGACTCAGGTACTCCATGCAAGCATACTATCTCTTTGAGGTATAAGCACGCAACTTGTTGCACAGTCACTCTCATCGTAGTTGGAACTAAATGCACCATAGACCTGAGTCTGTCAATCACAACTAGTAAATAGTTGTGACCCTTCGATTCTGGCAATGGACCAACAAAGTCCATTCTGATAGACTGCCATGGTCTATCAGGTATCAGCAGGGTATGTAATAACCCTGCTGGTCATCTATTGTCCTTCTTTGCAGCCTGACAGGCTGCACAGGATCCACAGAATGACTCTATGTTGGCTGCCATTCCCAACCACCAGTATGATTGCCTGATGTACTTGTCGGTTTTGAATTGCCCAAAGTGGCCAACTACTCTATGTGCATGATTGATAATTATCTCAACCATTCTCCTCCCCTGGGGCAAACTTCCTGGGAGAGACACTATGTCTTTACTGAACTGGTTCTTTGTCCAAACCAGTCCATTTCTCATCCCAAATCGAGGGTGAGCCTCAGGATTTGCTAATACTTTCTTGAGTATTGGATCTGTTCCATAGCCATTGGCTATGGCTGGTTTTAGGTCAAACTCACGTTCTACGTGTGAATGTAGACTCTCTGAGTCTGCACCCAACGCTGTAACTAGTACATTGTCGTCCTCATTACCTTCCACCTGTGTGGAAGGTTCTTCCCCTGCTTGTTTCATCTGCTGCGCATCTATGACATGCTGCTCTGTTGCATCTTGTAATTTTTGCGACCATCACACTGTGGCCATTCATATTTATACGAATGTATCCATTGGGAGAAATTCTCCTTCCAGGTCTAGCTGTGCATCCGCGTCGACGTATTCTTCTGCTGGGTGACTTTCACCCTGCTTGTCATTCTCGTAGTAGCACGACAGACCGTTGGCTACCTTGTTCTCCACCCCCGGTACATGTACCGTGGTATATTGAATCTGGAGAGAAATTCCCACCAGCACACCTGTCTGTCTGACAGATGCTGTTGTGTCTCAAAGTATTCGAGACCTTTGTTATCTGCCACCAGTGTGAACTGGCAACCTAGCAGCTTATCCTCCCACTTCATAAGTGCTTCAAGGATAGCAATCGTGTCATGCTCATGCATTTTGTAACACTGTTGTGTGGGACTGAATTTCTTTGAGAGAAATCCTGCTGGACGACAAGTCGTCCTGTTTTAACCTTGTCCGTAAACTGCTCCAACTCCAGACTTGGAACCATTGGTCACAACCCAAACAGATTCTGTACTAGCATGATTTATAGGCTTCAAAATTGGAGCCTTACATGCTAGTGCTTTGATGGATTCAAAACACTTATCCATCAAGGGCATCCATTGAAATGTCCTATTGTTGTGCACACTTCCTGATAAGGGAGTTGTATACACTGTCAAATCTGGCATATAGGGTGCCAGATACTGCACGAGTCCCAGAAAGTGTTGGACATCGTTAAATGTTTGAGGTCTTATCCAACCTCAAACCTACTCCATTTTATCCACATCGGCATGTATGCCCTTGTCATCTATTATGTGACCAAGGCATTCTATAGAAGGCGAATACAAATCAATCTTGGATCGATTTCCGCTGAGGAACAAATGTGCCTTGCGTAAAATATCAAACACCTTTCGAAGGTGTTTTTCATGCTCTTCTATAGAGCTTGAATAAACGAATATATCATCCAAGTATATGTGGACTGATTGACCAATTTGGTTACGAAGAATCAACATCATGAGACGTTGAAATGTAGACGGCGCATTACAGTCACCAATCTGCATAACCCAGCTTTTGAATGTACCAAATATGGTTATGAAGCCATCTTGTTGATGTCCTCCTCAACTACACGTATTTGTTTGTATGCATCAGACATGTCAAGCTTGGATCGATATGTGGCACGAGCTACATCATTCCAGATCGTATCCTGGTCTGGGAAGGGCGTAAGGCTTCACCGTGTTGTCATTGTGTAGACGTAGGTCTATTGCTGTTCTGAGCTTTCTGTTTTTCTTCATAATGCATAGTGCTGGCACTGCAGAACATACAGACACTGGTACCCACCAACCAGCAGTGGTATACCGGTTGACTTTGTCGATCAGTTCATTTCAAAGTGCTTCCGGGCACTTCGGTAACCAATAATGAAACTGTTTGGTTTCATCTACAAACTTAATTCCGTGGTTGATCTTCCTGCAAGGAGGAAGTTCTAACGGCACACCTCCAAAGAGATCTGCATACTCTAGCTCCCATCTTTCCCTTAGTTTGGGAAAGTCATCTGCCATCAATAACAGTTGCTTGGTGCCAGTACATCCTTCAGTAATTCCATCGGTACATTGGTTGAGTAGACCAACGTCAATGTTTCTTTGGTTTTCTTTCCATTTTCCCTTGTCTTGCCTCCCATCTGGTGAGATCATCAATGGCTCTACATGCAACAAAGAGCCATTTGCGAGTCACAATTTATGGCTTACCAGTTTGGGCTTAAGACCTGCGATTCGAGTCTTGCGTTCAGCTGGGTTTTTATAGTCCAGCTGCTCTTCCCAAGCAATTGCATGGTTTTGAATTACTTCCTTTCCCATACAGATGCATCCCTCATCTCTAAAGTCAAGGGATATCCCTAATTCACATAGGAATGGTGTTCCTAGTATTGCGTCGTAATAGTCTACGTTCGCTATATCGAAGTATTCCTTGATATTATGCTCACCAAAGTGGATGTTGGTGTGCATTCTGTAGTTGATGGTCGACTTACTGCTGACACATGCTAGCTGTAGACCAATTGGATGTTCGAGTTTGAATGTCTTAATGCCTACAGCATGTATGAAATCTGGAGAGAGCATAACTCCCTCACACCCACTGTCTAGTAGACAGTGGACTCTGACTCCACCAATCTCCCAATACCCAGAGATTGTTTGGTTGTCTATACACGCCCATTTGGGGCGTGTCTTATCCCGTGGTCTGAATCAATGCTCATAGACAGGCTCAATGGTCCTGTCTACAACTTCCGCATAGTTGCGGAAGTCATTGTTTCAACTTAAACCACCACTGATTGTGGTAGTTGGTGTCTGCGCCGCATATATGCGCCGCCTTTCTTCATACAATCCTCCTAGTGGACGTACTCCATCTGCTCAATATGAGCTTTGTGTTCTTGTATTGTTGTTGTTATCACATTGATAAGGCATGAGCTCCGACTGGTAATCAGCAACTAGTTTGCCAATTTTGTTCTCATGGTTGTCCTGGACGTCCATTTGCTCAGGTTAATTTGATAAATCCGTGAGTGGAGTTCCCGTTCCGTAACCTCACCATACGAACTTTATAGTCGTAGTACTAACTCAGTATTAGCTGACCTGGGACCTTTCACGTTAACGACCCAATGTTTCGTCAAGAAAGTACGTGGGTGCGTGTCCGTACGTAACTTTCTCAAGCTGTGTTAACACGTTCCCTGGTCTTGGTAAGTCCTTAAGGACTTGTTATAATGCTTCATACGTCACGCCTACTATGTAGACGGTCTACTCATATGTTAGACGTTTGCCAAGCATCGTCCCGAAGCTCTTCACGACGTAGTAATTCAGAATTTTAATCCGATGTACTGTCTTAAGTCAAAGTTATTGACCCAATATACTTCGGTGTTTCCGACATCTCCTACACAGAGCTATACTGTAGCCCAGTGTATTCTACCTCGGATCGTCGCGAGTGTGTGGCGTCCGTTTCGGTTGAAACTGTTGATCAAATTTAGTCCGACACGGCTCGAGCAGAGCTCGAGGGTTATGTCCTTCACAAGATGGTACTTCGTCTACTATAACAGACGGCTTGTGAACTGGAGTTCGCCTTTGTTCCGCCTCACATGGGGTTTGTCCCCATGTCCGATACGTCTCTCGACCGCGACCTCGAGGACAACGAAGAACAGGAAGTGTTTTTTGGAAGACCTCCAAGTCCCCCAGTTCCTGCATCGTGTCTCTACTGCACGATACTCACACCTGTCCAACCCGTATAGTTCGGTTTAACGGGTGTCACCTTCTTATTTGGTGCATATCGTCCACGTGCCGACCTTCTTCACCAACTCGTGAGTCCCTCACGAGTTCTTCCCCTCCTCCTCGGTGTGTCACCACTTGATCTA